>RJWH01001797.1:191164-311805 GCA_004363575.1 Solenodon paradoxus | reverse complement strand
AAAATCATTAGCGTTCTCTGTGCCTCAATTCTGTCCTTTTCTTTCATATTATTTTCACATCCCAAGGCATTTTACTTTTGTTTCTATCCAGGCCACATATCATGGTATCTCACAATTTCTACTCCCTAAGTCCTTTGCCTTCTGCCATGTTGTTTTGTTAAGGTGTCTGTGACCCTACATTGATACAAACTCCTTTTTCCCTCATTTCCTACTTGTTCTGTTGGGAATTTTTGTAAAACTGGACAATCACACAAATGTTTTGACTATATTTCATTTCAACTTTATGTGGTATATACACATGTTGATTTATAGTGATGCACACCTTGTTATAATACAGTTAATTCAATAAAATAAAATGAAGAATGAAAAAGGCAGTGGTTTCCATTGCTTTGATGCAAAGTTGCAGTCATGGAAATTTAGACACTGAATCTAACGATAAAAATTCAAAACAAAGTCAAGTCTATAAACTAAAATAGAATCAATTTTTTTAGAAATGTCGATATGCTTATTTATGCTTATTACAGAATTCATAAAAGCAAACAAAAGAAGTATAAGGAGTAAATAAATCTATGAATCTATAAACCTATAATATCGTATTGTCACACAGAAAAAGAGCTATTAAGATTTGGGTTCTTTTTCTTCTCATCTCTATGTATATAACAGACAAAACATGCATGCAATTTACTTTATTACACTACATGTTCATATTGTTTGTTTAAGTAATATGCAAATGTGCATGTTATTTTAATATTATAAGATGCACTTAGTCCATGTCATAGAATTTATTTACAACATTCAATTTTTAATGTCTTTGTAATATTCTCCCTCCTAGACATGAAAATCTATTTGTGACTCTTCCTTGCTGGAGGATATTTAGGTTGTTATGGACCAGCAACTCAAGTGTTTTCTCTAAAATAAAACCCTAAAATTAAAACCAGGGATCTAAAGAAAATAGTTTTGATGTTTCTGCTGTGCTCTGACAAATTATATTTGAGAAAATTAGGAGTAGATTCTAATAACAGTGGATGTCAGTACAACTATTTTGTCCTGCATTTGGCACACTGAGCAATTTATATAAAAGTAGCACTGAAGACAATAACAAGTCTTTGTTAAGTGGACAAATGTTTTGTGTATACATTTCATATCTTTGAAGATGAGTATGATTAAACTTCATATACATTGCTGGATATCTATCAATTTGTGAATTACCTATTCACACTTTAGTCATGTGGACTACCCCTGTTCATCTTATATTCCTTCCTTTAGTCACTCTTCATTTTCATTGTTTTCCAGGAGTTATCAATTCCACACCTTACCAATTTTGCTCTCTATTTTGGATTATGTTGACTGTGTCTGGCAACAAATAGTCTTTTTCCTTTATCCCTATACTCTGTCTTATGTACTGGGCTGGCTATTTATAGCAACTCAGAATCTTTTTTTTGTCTGTTTTCTCCTTCCTTCTCATGTTTTACTTCACATCACCTGGGATAGGAACTTGGGGACAATATTTACCAAAATTCTGCTAAGAGAATTCCAGGTAAGAATCTAGTAAATATTTCATGTAAAATGTGACAGTGAAAATAAGAAGAAACTACTTTTCATCCCAAGTAGTGGTGAGCAAACATGGACTTAGGCAGAAGATAAGTGAGAGATATACCCACCCTTTTGGTGCTCTCCCACCTGCCATCCAATGTGCTATTATAAGCAACTGAGTAAATTACTAACATTTTTCTATAATTTTCCATATAAATTTAACTTTATTTTTTCTTTTTTAAAGGAAAGGTGCAGGCAGGAAAGAAGATGAGTAGCCAGGCAGGAAGAGAGAGGAGGAAGAAGCTTTATTTTTACTTAGCTATTCATCTTGGCTGTTACCTCTGATCCCTGGGTTTGAGCCAGGTCCCTCGGAATGTGTGTGGATTGCACCAACCAGCGGTGTCAAACTTACCCACTAGGCCACTAGGCCAAGCCTTAAATTAGTCTTGAATACTAGAGACTTCCTGTGAGAAATCTAGGTCTAGACCAAAATCTTTCGTGTGGTATTTTAGGCTGGAACCCCAATTGCAGGTATCCTCCTGCTTTTTGAACATTTGCATTATGCCACTTTATTTTTACAAGGATTTACATTAGGACCAGTTTTCATTTACAGGAAGAAATTCAAAGAGAGATTTTTGTTTTTACCGCAAAAGACAAGGAGTGAAAATAGCATTCAGCACTATCATAGAAGTAGTTTGTCTTCCAGCCGGCATGGCATCCTTCTCCTTCCCCAGAGAACTACTTTCTACAGGGTGCATATTTATCATAGCATTCTTTCTTTTACTATATGTAAGTATTATTTTAGGTTCCTATGTTATTTGGTATGATGTGGAAGGTTATTTGGGGGGGTCTGGGATGGTTGCCAGATGTTCTTGGCACAGGTGGCTGCCCAATCTCCTCAAGGAGGAGCAAGGAGAAATGCCTCTGCCAGGTCCTTGCCTTAAGTCGCCCCAGGAATGAGGATCTCAGCCAGGTAGGTAAGCAAAGTGAAGAGTTTTACTGGCAAAAAGAGAAAGATAAGCAAGCAACTTTCTGCACGGAGAGGGGCCTGAATGGTTTGCCAAAGCAGCAGCTTTGTCTAGGGGTCTTTATATCCTCCTGAAGTCTGGTGTTCTTCAAGGACTGATGTAGCCCAGGCCCAGCATACTACATGAAGCATTCAGAAGTCAGTTTTCCTATTTGTTCTTTTTCATGCTAATGAGGCATTCTAGTATGGCACTTCTGATTGGACCGTTTTGGCCACCCTTGCTTGGTCCTCCTGGTCTGCTGTGATGTTCCTGCCCTGCTTTCTGGCTGAGGTCAGCAGATTCTATTTCCCATGGGGATTTTTGCATTTCACATACCTTCCCAGAACCCCCAGATCCCTACTTCTGCCTACTGAGTCTACCTTAAGGATTTTCCCATATAAATGTATGGTAATTGCTGCTTCACCTTATGCCTTTTTGCCTTAGGAATGATTTCATAGGAAGGCACTGCTCAGGAAGGAGGGGATAACTGTGCCAGGATTTGCCAAGGAGAGCTCTTAGAAAAAGCTGCCCTGGTTACACTAAACTTGTTTCATTGCCAGTGTATTAAGGTTCTCTGTTGGGGACGGCACTGGTGACCTGAGGGAGATCAGGAAGGAAGTCCCAGAATTGCTGGTGGCATTCAGTAGAGGTCTTGATGCCAGAGCTCTATCACTACACAAATCACACGGAATGAGGGAATGTCCCATGTCCACTAGAGACACACTAGAGTTGGTGCTAGAGGAAAACTCCTTGAAAGTCAAATTTACCATTCAAGCTGGTGGAGCTGTAAGACTTTGTCGTTTGATCATTGATAGTTACCTGATTTTAGGTAGTCTAGTCTGAAATCTAATTTTTCTTTTTAATGAAAAATATAAGCAGGAATGACAGTGAGTAGGCAACCAGGCATAAAGACAGAAGAAAAAAAATATTTTTCTTTTTTTATGTAGTTGATCATCTTGGTTGTCCTTCCCACCCTCTCCCCTGCCCTGGCTTGTCCCCTGGTCCTTGGGATGTATGTGGATTGCACTCCCCTGGAGGTGGTGAATCCAGCTGCTACTTTGCTAGGACTCGTCACAGATCTCAACTTACATTTGAGTAGGTGCAATAGTCATGACTTTTTTTCTTCTTGCCTCTTACTGTAATTGGTTTGTTATACTTTATCTGGTATGTATTCCCAGGCTCTCTCCTGAGCAAATTTTGGATAGGGTCCTTTGAGCCATCTTTTCAACTAAGTCATAACATTTGATCTTCTATGTTCCTCTTTGCATTGTTTGATAAAAATTAAATCTTGCTAAATGAGTTTAAACAGAACCTCTACCCTCCATGTCTGATCATCCTCGATGCCAGTTCAAATTCCTCATCACTCATATTCCCCCAGGTAACACATAGTTACTGTGGCCTGCATTCAGCAAGAATCTTGTCAGGGTGGTTAGCCAGAATCTTTTCTAAACCCTGAGGTTTCTTCTTAGTAATTTTCCATCCACTACCCCACCACAACCACCACCCCTGCAACACAGTCTGATCCTTGACTTCACGTCCTTGGTTATCTTACTATATTCCGAATTGAGTTCACTTTTATACTGAGTTCTCTTTATCCCTATTGCAATAGCGACTGAGGGAGGGGGGATGTTTTTTTAAAAACTTCGACTAGCATCTGTTTGGTTCCCCCAAAGATTTGGGGCATTTGGGGGTTCAGTTCAAGAGCGTGGAAAAGAGTGACCCAGAGGAACACTTCGAATATCCAGAAGAGTTTATTTTGCATATTTGAAGCCAGCTGACTCAGTAAAGGAGTAAGACAACACTGGGCGGAAAGCACTGTGCTGTTTATCGGGGAGTTGGAGTAGATGCTTCTTACAGGCAGATTCATGGGATGGCACTGCTACCATTCACACAGAGTCCTAGGCAAAGAGTCTGTTTAGAAATTCATTAAGATGTTAATACAGGTATTAGTCAAAGCAATGAGAGTGGGGAACAATAAGGGAAAAGCTTAGTTTATATAAATCAATGTTTTGACAGTGAAACAGAAACCTTGGTGTCTGGAAAGCCAGGTGCCCACCAGAGAGGAAATCCTTGACTGGAGGGGTTTCTGATGTACTATTGAAACCTAGTAAGAAGTTAAAGTTAGCCAGTTAGCTAAGACATTGTGTTACTGTACATATAGCCTTTTGTGTGTGACTTCAGCTATGTGACCAATGGTTGTGCTTTTTCAAAGAATAACTTCCTTGTGTAATGACATTAGTAGTCCGCTCGCCCCCTGCTTTTACTTTATCTTAGTCTCTTGTCTTTCTCAGTCTTTTGTGGCCTCCTGCCTTCTCCCTGTTCTCCCAGACAGAAATCCCGGCAAATGAGGATCCTTATCAGAAGAGACTGAGAAAAGTGCCTAGGACTTGAATCTGCAGCCGCCAGGAAATGCTGAGCCAAAAAGTCAATGGAGATTCCTGCCCAAATGCCACAAACACAAAATGGCATCACACATGAATTTCTGGGGGAGACTTGTCCTATCATTGTCCAGCTCTGGTTTTTCTTTTGCAGGATTAGATAAATATTTGTTGAGTGGAACTGAAACCACATTACTTTTCATAATACTAAAAGTTCTTTGTTGTGATTGATGTATTTATTTCATTGATGTATGTTGTATCAAATGCAAAACATTAAATGCATTTAAGGTACACATCACAGCAACACTACATCTGTATATAATACAGTAAGCACACCACTGTTTCAATTTCTCTTCACTATATAGTTAATCCCCTTTATTCAGTTTGCCTCCCACTCTTTTCCATCTCTTCCTGCACCCACTGATTTGCTTTTTCTTAGTTAACAGTCTATTGTTTAATTTAGTTCATTCCTTAAAATCTATTTTTACTTAATGTAGTTCATTCATTTGCTTGATCTCTCTCTATACTACCGATGAGTAAAATATATCTGCCTTAGTTGTGATTTTATAAAACGTTTGCTTCAATAGCTTTGACAAAAATTCTTAAGATTTATAGGAAACGCTTTTAAATTTCACCAGTTATCCTTCACTTTGCATTTATTACTATCTATAAAAAGTATTTTAAATACCATAGTATCCTAAGTTATTTTTCTTTCTCTGAAAACAATTTCACGTGTAAATTTTCTCTGGTTTTGTTTAGCTACAGGGATGTTTTCTAAACAGCATACTCTGTCCAGATGTTTCTCTTTCATGTACCATGTCTTCTGGTATGCCTGAGCTTGCAAACTGAATGTTGATTGAAACTTCTGAAACCTGAAATGTCTGCATGGATCAGCAGGCCTTTTAGAGAGTACATTTCCTGTGTCCGGAAGACCCTGTTGGCAAGGCATCTCTGTCTTTGAATTATGGATAGGACTTACATGAGGAATTACTCCCATAATTTGTGAGCTGCCTTTCAGTAGAACTATCACAAATGTAGAATTTGGCTTTGTCATACAAAGTGTTTCATTGAGAATATACAGAATACCATGTCTTCCCAATGTTAAGCCCATTCAATGTTATTTATCACACAACATCCCTTCAATAATTAGGTTACTATGAATACTATTTCTCTGTCAAGGGGTCTCAGATCTGATTGTGCTGCTGAGAAGTAACTTTCAATAGCTCACCTTGTCATCAAAGTTTTAGTTCTAGATAAGCAGAGATGGGAATGAGGTCTAATTTCAGCATATATTTGGACCATATAACTACAAACCCTAAAGCAATTCATTTCTATTCAGTGCTTTTTATTCTGTCTTGAGAGGGATTGAGAGGCTCTTAACATGCAACTCTTAGGAAATAGGTCAATTGCTCTTCAATATGCCCCAAAGCTGTTATTTTAAGTACAAATTCTGCTCAAATTCTAGAATGGAGACAATATTTAGTTAGTTTTATCTCACTCTATCTAGATTTATTTTTAATAGAATTTTGTTCTCTTCACTAGAAGATTGTATTTGTGTGAATTAAGAATGGAATTTGAGAAATTATATTTGTTTTCAGAAAAAAATAATCTGGATCAAACCCATCTACAGATCCCAACAATAAACTTCAGTAACCAAGTGATTCAAATGCAGACAGAACAACCCCAAACATTTCATCTATTGTGCATGGGAAACATACTTTATACATTTAATTGAAGTGACTCTTAAAAAGAGCATTTATTAGGCAGATACTGAAATATTGATCTGTTTGTGTGAGAAGAGGGTCTCAATTTATGTGTGATTGATTTTCAGTTTCTTTGTTTTTGTCAGATAACATGTCCTTCAAATAAATATTTTCCAGTGGATTATGATTTAATTCATGGATATGAACTTGACTATTTAGAATACCAAATAAAGCATGTGTATGTATGCATGTATCATACATCTACCTATCCAGCTATCTATCTACTCATCTGTTTCATCCTTTTCCAAGGTCACATCCTGAAGAACTGACCTAAGTATTATTATAAAGCATCATGATATGAAATTCATATAATATAATATGAATGACCAATAGCAAGTGGCACATGTGAAAAAAATATTATATTTGTTATACAGAATGTTTGGAATGTTATTTATCAAGTAGAGACCACCAATGTAATAGATAAAACAAGGTTATTTTTTATTATATCATTAAAACAACATTTTCATATTGAGTTTACTGATTGCAATGACACTGTTAAGAGAAAGGTAAATATTCAGACATTATAATCCAATTTTAGAATTCGTGTGTGTTTCTGAATGAAAGAAAAATAAAGCAAAGGAGAACAGAGATCACAAAAATTCCAGGCACATACTATCAACTATATAGTACTATGTATGTGTTTGGGGACTTAAAAAGGAAATACCTTCTCCATATAAAAAGTTCACAATCTATTTAATAGATTCGTGCCTATAAATGTAGAATGAAATTTTTAAGCTGGTTGCATGAAATATAACAATATATCCTGCTCTTGCTGCTATTTTTTCCTTTGTATAAATAAGGGACACTCTTCTAACTATCAAGGTTAATATGTATTAGCTTATTCACTCTAATGGATACATTAAATAGCATTTTGTGGATCTTCTAGTTAGGATCTTTTAGTTGTAGGAAACAAGCTCACTCAGGTTGTCTTAATATTGAGGGATTTATGGTAAGGAATTATTTAGGGCAATTAGAGAGACAGAGTTGGAAGAGGATTCAAGAGTGGAAACTATAGTGCAGCTGGCTATCATACAAATTGAACTTGATCCAGGGCACACTAATGCTTTCAGCAGCACAGGTTCATGAATTGCCAGGAGCGTGATGGTAGTGCTTTGTTCTTCCTATTGACAATATACTTTCCATGACTCTTATCTTCTACCTCTGCTTCCTCAAATTTTAACTTGCCGTGACCATTTATAACCCCACCTCTGAACACCCTTTGGCCCTGTCTAATCTTCAAAAGTTATTATTCTCAATAGCTATAATTGTCAAGGGCAGTTGTTTAATTTTTCTTATTTTTTCTAACAGAAAATACTTGAGACCTAGAATTTTATAGGATTTGTCTATTAGAAACTTATTTTTCTTTCATTAATTTTTGAACATTTTAATATACCATTTAACCTCGTTTTTTTAATATAATTTATTCTGTGCTTTAATTTGGATCAGTGTTTTATGACATAATTTAGTTAAATTGCTTTTTGCCAAATAATTTCTATTTGTCAAATCAATCCTTCTTAGATTATGTTTTGCTATTATGCTCAGAAAGGTTTCCTCCTCTAGAGAACTATGTAATTATTCCCCAACATCAGTGCTTTTTGAATTATGGTCTACAGGTAACCTCAGCAGAATTTCCCAGGTTTTCTTATTTAAAATGTATAATCTTGGTGCCCTCCCCAGACTAATCTTAATAGCTTTCTTTTCAAGGTGAGGCCCAAATGATCTGTATTTTTTTTAATTAAGAGAAAGAGTTCATTCTTCTGCATGTTATGACTTGGCATAGTTGATACATTATCTTACACTTTATTAAGACTGGAAATTACTTTTAAGTAATTATAAAAGGATATTATTTTAAAAAGCCCTGCAAAACATAAGTATGCAAAATAAATATGAAAGTTATCTTCCAATGTCTTCTTTGGGAATTGACTATTATAATAAGTATCTTTGCATTTCTCAGTACATGTTTTATATCACAGTGAAATTTTGATTATGTATTACAAATTGAAACTACTATCTCATAGACAGATTTTATTTTGAAACTAATACATATATTTTTATTTTAATAAAGATTACTTATTGGGTCCTTTTGTACAGTTGAAGTATTCTTCCAGTAATAATGCAAATTATGTATCATGCCATGTTCTGAGGATATCTAGGCATACTTATTTGTATACAATTTTAATGCTGTTTACTTTAAAGTATCCAAAATTTCTAAATATCACAAAATTTTATTATAACATGAGATGAACAAACATAAAGCTATTCAAATTTTATTTTCTTTCCTGCCAAATTCCCTGAAAATTGTTGCATAAGATAAATTACTTTTAAAAATTCTGATCTTCTGCAGTTTGATCTTGTTGATAAATTTTTCAGAGGACATTGAATGTCCTCTGAAATGGCAGTTTTATGTCAAGTGCAAACGTACAAGTTAATCTTGGATGACAGGGTGTCTTTTATCACGGCTTCCTATACAATATTGAACTTGATTTTAGAGTTGAGCAGCCTGTCTTTTCTATTGTTGTACCAGAGGAAAACTGATAGTATATACGAAAGAAATGGATTTTTTTCTTTAATGTGAATGTAGGTTTTTGTTGAACACATTTAGTATTTTAATTATATTTTTCATATTGATTTTCCTGTGATATATTAACCTATTGTAAGACCTTGTCCTATGTGTGCCCTAGTGGAGTAGCGTTTGGGCACAGCCCACATGCATTTTAATGTTCTGAGTTCCCCTACCTGGTCAGACAAAACAATAAAGAAGACAACTAAATAAAATAAGTAAAAAGCTCCTTTCTTCTCCCTCTTCCTGCCTCTTCTTGCCTTAATTCCTGCCTGTACCTTTTCTTCGGGAAAAAGAAAAGACTGTCTTGAAAATATGTCATTTGGTCCTAAACTTTGTATACATTAGAAAACATGAACTTCTTAGTCCGTGATCTTTCCAACTAGTCACTGAGATTGTAGAATTTATGCAAAAGAGAACTTATTTTTCTACACCAAGTGTTTATTACTTTTTAGTCTGGTTATGTGACGCAGGGCTCTCGTCTGCATCTCTACTGGTCCTCTAGACAGTCAGCTCATCCTGTCCTAGAATTTTAGATTCAGCTTTTATGACAATGACTCCCAAATTTACCGGGAAGTTAAGGGCTCAATAAGCAATGCTCTCCAAAGTAAAGTAAAGAGTAAGGTAAAGTAGAAGAGCACAAGGAGAACCCTCCTGGCTGTATTTCTGAAGAGGCAGCAAATTTCCATGGGAGTATTTAAATGAAAACTTTCTAAAAGTTTTTTTCCCTCTTGTGGGAAGAGCTGACTGAGAATGAAACCAACACAGGGAAAAGAATGACTAAGAGGTGGATAAATATGGCTTTTCACATAATTCATTTGAGCACTTAAGTACAAACAAGCTTGTTCCTGACCTTTTCATTAACCTTTTTTATTCATTCAAGCCAAATGTACCTTTATGTTTAAACCCCTTTCGATTGGGTCTCAATTCTTTGCAAATCAGTGACACTGAAATTACTTAAATAATATTATCAAATGGCATCAAGTCACACAATATAAACGTTTCTAATACTATTTCAGATAGTAAAATATATGAAAAGAAAAACATAAAAATGTAATTTCTCTTTGAGACAGAGAATTAGTCTTTATTTAGTGGCCTTTTTAATCTTCACATTTTCTGCAATAAACATCTCATGTTTGTAAAAGTTTGGAAAAGCTGAAAATCTGATTTATAGAAACTATTTCCTCCATTTTCACCCATACTTTATTTCCTCGGTATAACTGGGCTTAAGTATGGTTTTGCTTGATAATTCAATCTAATGGATTTATTTTTTTTGATTGCATAATTTTGAGCTTATTCTAACAAAAAACTTTATACCTGGTGAATAGCTATCCTTAATCATAAGAATTTTTGTTTCTTCTTTTAATGGTGTGCATATATATATGTATGTGATATATACACACACATATATACATATTCTCAACTCTAAAATTTTAAAAGTTATCTTGTGTTTTAACTTAAAAGTTATTTTCTTCTCCCAAATATCAGCGTGATCTTCTGTTGTAAGAAGAGAAATTAGCTCTAGGCATTCTCAAGCTCAGGAATATATGGCAGATTGGAGTCAAAAAGTCATTATATGGAAGATTTGGCAACCTAAATCTGTTAGGGTTATAGAAATACAGCTGAGAAAATTTTTACATTAAAGTCAGCTTGGATCAATTATAGAAGAAAATTCTCTGAGATTTGTCTAGAAGCTTATAAAGGGAAGTAATTAGCTTGACATGAACCAGTTTGAGAAAAGAACAGGGTTAGTGGGTAGTTTAAAAAAAAATGGTATAAATAGGAGAAGTAGATTTGGACCAGACCTGGGCCAAAGAGATTCTCTGGAGGATTAGTTGAGTTTCACTATGTCTGAGAGTGCAAGGGCTGAACATTTATTCACACTAGAATCATAGCAAATCTTGTTTATATAGTATTGTCCTTGCTAAGATTACCTAGTTCCTTCCATACTATATATATAGTTCTTCCCATATTATTTCCTCAGCTGAACAGAGAGAACTGAATTTCATTCTGTGTAGTTGGCCAAATATTCCTGAAAGGTCTAGTAATTGTTAGGTATAGTACTCAGGTGAGAAAGTGAATAAAACATCACTTCTCATCTCGAAGCACCTGGACAGCATAATGCAATGAACTTGAGTAGCATAAAATTAATGGACACTTCAGCCTTCAGTGTTGTAAGGGGTCAAGGGATAAGGTCAGGTGAAACTTGTTCAGAACACAATACTAGAACTGAGTATTGATGAAGGGTAAAAGTTTGTTCATAAACATAGTGGAAGTGGACATAGATGGGACCAGAATAGGGTAAAGGATCAGGGAATATTCTGGAATCAAAATGGAATTTGTAAAGGTGTGTTAAAATACTGGTGATGTTTGTGAACAGACCAAATAAGTGGCGTGGTCTCTGTGATTCCATTTCTTAATTTTTAAAGATGGGCATTTATCTTTCATCTTGATTCAAGTCTATCTATTAATTGCTAATTTTCAAAGTCATTTCTTTTTTATAGGCAAGATCTTGCACATCAGAAACCTTGATTCTGTGCAGTATTAATGGTTTATAATGATGTAGCCATATAATTACCTAAAATGTGAAATTCCTAATTAATGAGATTTTCTAAATTTTCTTGAAGCATGCATGTGTTGTTATTTTTATAGTTTTATATTCCTTTATCGAAGTTTTGCTTCATATCTCTTAACCCACTTTATTATAATGCCTGGAGACTTTGTAAATCAAAGTGTGTATATTTTAAAATTGTATTGCCTTTTTAAAAATAGTAATAAAACCTGGCTAGATGTTGGAAATAGCTTCATTTACAAAAGAGGGATATTAGATGCTTAACAAATCAACTGCTTAATAATTATAAACATGTATCATTTTTTAGTATAATTCTGTGGCTTCAAAAATGGGGACAGATATTCCTGATACCAAATAATGCATTTGTAAAAGCAAATAGAATTCACTTAATACAAGAAGACATGGTGGGGGGCGGGGGGGGGGAGAGAGAGAGAGAGAGAGAGAGAGAGAGACAGAGAGAGAGACAGAGACAGAGACAGAGAGACAGAGAGAGACAGAGAGACAGAGACAAACAGAGGAGAGAGAGAGAGAGATTCTACAACCTGGGTATTTTTTGTCATACTACTGAGCCAGAAATGTCAAAAAAAAAAAAAAAAAGTTTCATATATGAGTTTGCCCAAAGCAGCAAACCTCTCAGTACCAGTTTGTCTTTTTTGTTTGCTCAGTTTTTCTCCTTTTCTTCGCTTCCTTCTTATAGCTAGCTCACAAGGGATAAAACCTTAACAGTTTTAGAATTTCACACCCTTCATGAGTCTCTTTACAGATATAATAATTTACTCTGAGTAACACTGTGAAAGAAGAATTCTTCTATTGTACTTAATAGAACCTACCAGAATGTTGGCTACAGTTTTTATTTCCAACCAGTTTTTTAAATGCTTAAGGTTCTGTTTCTTGAAATACTGTCATTTAATTATTTGTACTATGAAGATCTCCTTTGATTTAGCATTTAGTTGCATTTCTTAGAATTCTTTGCAAGTTCATTGAACTTAATTGCACATAAAAGAAACATTTTTGTTATACATTGTCATTCGATCTTTCTTCACTTAGGAAGATTCATACAAATGATTCTGATAAAAGTGTTTAGATCTATTTCTTATATTTGTTTCTCCTAAATACAATTACATAGACAAAACCTAGTTAATGCATTTTAATAGCTTTCCATCTTTATATTAGATTTACTCTCTTCCTGAGCCACTTAGTCTAACTCCATAGTTTCATTTATCTTTGTAACTATAGTCAAAAACTCTGTTTTATTCCCTTACTTTAAATGCACTGAGGCTTTATGAAGTAGGTTAGCCTTATTGACTCCTGTCTAAATTATGATAATTTCCCCTTTGCCTCTTCTGTGGGCTAGCTATGTTTGTGCAACAAGGATAAAATAATTGTATTTACTTCAAGAGGAATGATTGTTTTGAATATTTTATTATAGAGTCTTCCTTCTGAGTTTTATGTGGTAGTTTTAGACTTCTAGAATTATATAACTTTGTGTTTTCATAAAATAAAAGCACTGGCACAGAATTTTTCTTTTCCTAAGAACAATATCATTTTACTTTTATACATTTTCATTTTAATATAAGTCATTTAGTCTGGATGCATCATAAATGACATTAATTTTCCCTTAAGATTCACACAAAAATATTTCCACAAAAATTTACTTGTTTGACAATTTTCCTCCCAAATTATCACCATTTTAAATTAAATTACTTAAGTAAAAAAAAAAATCAGAAAATTCAACTCATAATAGAAGAAATACGCTTGCATACTTAGCAAGTGTTTCATTTTTCTGAATACCACAGAACCTTAGAGAAAGAAAAGTCATTGAATATATAGTACTACATTTCATCGTTCTAAGGTGCACATTTTAACACCTGTGAAATTGATGTATTGCAATTGATGCCAACTTATAGGTATAACTGATAGTGTCTTTCTTAGCAGTGCAAAAAATAATAGTAAGTCTTAAAATCCATGATAGCTTAGATCTAATGCAACATGGTATTTGGAAGCCACAATATCCCACCTAGACAGTAGTAAACAAAATCTTGCCTAGCTACTCTGATGAAGAGTATGTAAACTATAATATGTGTATATGTATGTGGAAAAAAAAATTCTTTAAAGTACTGGAAATAAAAGCAATAGTGAAATGTAAGGTAACTCAATTCCTTTATAATGTTCTGTAGATATAGGTTTTTTATGAAAATACTTGAGAAAAATTCTTTTTAAAAGTGATAATTATTTATTTTGTTTACATTGCAATATTTATTAAAGGATATTGAAATTGCATCTTGATCTGTGGGTATTACATACCAACCTCACCACCAGAGTTCTGGTGTATTTCTACTACTAGCTTGTCCCTTCCTTCATTTCTTCCTCTCTTCTACCCCTCCAGATAACCACAGTTTTGCATCCTGTGAATTTTGTTGGGATTTATGTTTGTTTGTTTTGTTTCATTCTATTCCATAGTGAAGGAAATCATCCTGTATTTCTCTTTTTCTTTCTGACTTATTTTGCTCAATGCAATCCCCTTCAGTTCTACCCAGATTATTATAAAAGGCAGAATTTCATCTTTCTTAATAGCTGTACATCATTCCATTGAGTATTTAGCCCACAGCTTTTTTATATATCAACAGATGTGCTGATGGGCAGAAAAATTCAATTTTCATTTTGAAGAAAAACTATATGGGGTGTGTTGGCATTGTTATGACTTTTTATATTTTGGGGTGAATATTTTATGTATTTATTTAACTTTATTAAAGGAGTATTGTATTTTAACATATAGATTTAAGATGTGTGTCACTGTAAATCAATATCTGAATATGTTAATTTCACCATCACCATTCCAGTTCTTCCTTCACCTTACAATTAATTCCCTCAACACAATTTGCCTGGCCTCCCTTCCTCCTTCTCCTTCCCATATAATAGCCATTAATTTGATTTTATTGACTAAAAGCTTATTGAAAAAAAAATAGTTTGTTTACTTGGCTTCTCTAAATACCACAAATAAGTGAAATCATATAATGTATGTCTTCTTCAAACTTCTCTAAGTATAATTCCCTTTAGGCCCATTTATGTTCTTGCAAATGGCAAGATTTCATATTTTTCTTTCTAATTGAGTAGTATTTTATTGTGTATATATGCTATATCTTCTATAACCATTCATCTGTCATTGGGCAGTTAGGTTGTTTCTAGCTTTTGACTATTGTAAATAACACTGCAATGAATATACAGATGCACTTATCTCTGAAAATCAGTGCTGTAATTTTCAGGTAAATAGCCAGTAATGGGATAACTATAACATGGGATTTCTAGTCTCAATTTTTTGAGGACTCTCTATAATTCTTTCCATAATTATTTGCACTACTTTATATTCTCCCTAACAGTGTATAAGAGTCCCTAATTTTCTGCATCCTTGCCAACAGCTGCTTTCAGACTTCTAGATAAAAGCTATTCTTATAAGTATGAAGTGATATTTATTGTTGGTTTGATTGGAATTTACCTGATATCAAGAGAGTTAAAACTTCTTTTCATGTGCCTATCGATCATCTGTTTGTTGTCTTTGGAGAAATGTCTATTAATATCTTCTTCCTATTTTTTAATTGCATTATTTTCTGTTGTTGAATTGTATTAGTTCTTTATATATTTGGATATTAGCCCTTTGTTGGTGTATATATAGTGTACAAATACCTTATCCCATTCTGTAAGATGAGTTTTGTTTGATGTAGTCACATTTGTTTATTTTTTATTTTTTTTCCCTTGTCATTATAGTCAAGTTCCCCAAAATATCTCTTAGGTCATTGTCAAAGTGTGTTTTGTCTATGTCTTCTTCTATGTATTTTATGGTTTCAGGTATTGATCCATGTCTAATCAATTTTTAATTCATTTGGCACAAGTTTTCTAAACGATAATATAACAGCTAAATTACTCAATATATATTACATTTTTAAAAACTTACACAAATCAATCAATGTAATACATCACATCAACAGAGACAATCAGAAACATGATCGCCTCAATAGACAGAAAAAACAACTGGCAAGATTCAACACCCATTCAAGATAAAAACCTTCACTAAAAATAAGAATAGAAGTTACATACCTCAACATAAGAAAAGCAATTTATGACAAACCAACATCATAATCAATAGTAAAAAAATGAGAGTTTTTCCCCTAAGATCTGGAAAAAAATAAGGCTGTCAACTTCTACTACTATTTAATATAGTTCTGGAAGTTCTGGTTAGAGCGATAGGCAAGAAAATGACATTGAAGATATTTAAATTGGAAAAGAAGAAATAAAACTATCATTACTTGCAGATACCATGATAGCTAGAAAACTTTAAAAACTCCATGAAATAACTGCTGGAAACAATAAATGAATACAGTAAAGTGGCTGGATACAAAATAAACACATAAAAACTAATATCATTTCTATATGCAAATAATAAAATAGAGGAAAAATAAATTAAGAAAGAAATCCCACTTACTATATCACCAAGAAGGATCAAATATCTGGGAATACACTTAAAGGAAGTAAAAGACCTCTACAGTGAAAACTACAAGGTCTTAACAAAATAACTTGAAGAAGACACAAAGAGATGGAAAAACATTCCATGTTCACGGATTGGAAGAATCAACATAGTAAAAATGGCTATTCTATTCCCAATAATATATAAGTTTAATGCTATTCCCATCAAAATCCCAGGGAAATGGAACACATAATTCTAAAGTATATATGGAACTGCAAAAAAAAAAAAAAAAAAAACTCAAAAAACAAAAAAAAAAAAAAAAAAAAAAAAAAAAAAAAAAAAAAAAAAAAAAAAAAAAAAAAAAAAAAAAAAAAAAAAAAAAAAAAAAAAAAAAAAAAAAAAAAAAACTCAAAGAGCCAAAGTTGTACTAAGATAAAAAAAGAAAAGTGGACTAACTTTAAAGAATACCATGGAGTGACTACCTTCAAAGCAGTATGTCACTGGAACAAAAACAGCTACACCAATGAGTGGAATCAAATCAAGAGTCCAGAAATAAAATCTGATCTATATGGAGAAATCTATGACAAAGATGTCAAGAGCATACAATGGAGAAAGGAAAATATACTCAACAAATGGTGTTGGGAAAACTGGAAAGACATCTGCAAAAATAAAAAAAAGAAAGAAAATAGACTACTCATTAACACCATACATAAACATCAACTCAAAGTAGATGAAAGACCTGGTTATAAGACCTGAAACCATAAGACATTAGAAGAAAATGTGGGGAAAACACACAATGACCTCATCCTCAAAGTTGTCTGCATGGAAGAAATAGCAATAGCAAAAGAAACCAAAGAAAAGCTAAACAACTGGCATTGCATCAAGCTGAAAAGCTTCAACACAGCAAAAATAGTAACCAATAAAACAAAAAGATAATCCATGGAATTGGAGAAGATATTTACACAACATACATCAGGTAAGAGTTTAATTTCCAAAATGTATAAAGAGCTCATACTCTTCAACATTGCAGAAGCAAATGACCCACTAGGAAAATGGGCAAAAGAACTAAATAGACACATATCTAAAGAAGACACACAGACGGCCTAAAAACACCTGAAAAATTGTTCTATAACACTCATCATCACAGAAATGCAAATTAAAATTACAACGAGATACCACCACATACCAGTGAGAATGGCCAATATCAAAAAGACTGATAATAGTAGGTGTTGGAGGAGGTATGAGGAAAAGGAGCTCTCCTACACTGTTGGTGGGAATGTAAATGTGCTCAACCTCTTTGGAAAAGTGTGGACATTCCTCAAACAAAGTTGAATCTCCCATTAGACCCAGCAGACCCACTCTTGAGCATTTACCCGTTGGATGCACAATCTCTAACAAAAAATTATCTGTACCCTAATATTCATAGCAGCACAGTTCACAATAGCCAAAACATGGAAACGACCTAAATGCCCATCAATAGCTGACTGGATAAAGAAGCACTGTTGCATATACTCAGTGGAATTCTATGCCACAGTTAAAAAAAAGATGAAATTGCTCACTCTGTAACAAATCGATGAAACTAGAGGGACTCATTCTTGAGTGAAATAAGTCAGAAAGAAAATGAGAGATACAGAATGGTTTCACTCATGTGAAATATAAAGAAATGAAACAAATGCTCAAACAAATCTTAACAAAAATATCAGCATGCAGGACTTGGCCGGTAGAGGGGAGGGTAGAGGGCAAAAGGTGTTGGTAAAGATTCATGGAATTCTAGTGGTAGGTGTGGTGTGAAATGTGAACTGAGATGCATTGCCAATATCCCTCAATGAATGTAACATTGTGAACAAAGAATAGTGTATGTAAAATTATAATAAAAGCATTTTTGAGATACAATCTTGTCTAGAACTGAATGAAAGAAGATTTTATGTTGCTAGGGTTGGGAGATTGTTTCTGATAGCAATGTTTCAGCAATCTGAGTTTAATCTAATTTTAATCAAGTTTTTCCTTTATTTCTTGATTTATTTTTCTTTAATTTTATTGATGGAAAAGCATATAAAACATTACATGAATTTAAGATGTGTATCATTGTAAATTAGCATCTACATAGACCAAATAAGTTCATCACCAGCAGTCAATTCCATCTTTTGCTCTATAATTGACTCTTTACCTCATCTTCCCATCTCTTCTCCCATCCACTCAGTAATATTTATTTTTTTCGCGATATGAAAAATTTGATTTATAGGAATTTATGGAAGAAGAGGCTAGAGACAAGGGACTAGGGGGTAGAAAAAGGAACAGGGTCCACGCTTAGTGCATTTGGCGAAAGTAAATATTTAATAAAGAAGGAAGAAGGAAGGAAAAAAGGAAAGAAGACTCTTTGGTTAACTTGACTGATGACAGAAGGCAGAAGATCTTTTATTTATATGTTAGAACAGGATGAAAACCATTGGAAATTTCCAAGATGTATATAGAGTTAATATTTAGTTTAATTTGGGCTGTTTACTTTCTTAACATACACACATATCCCACATATCCATTCATAGCACCCTGTTTAGTGTCCTGTTTTCATGTCTAGATATTCCTTGAATAGCTCTCTGGTTTACACCACTCTCTTCATTTGTCTTTTAAATTAAAGCTTGTAAAATAATATTGTTGAAGTTCTTATAAACTAACACACACATAAATGAGTTTAATATGCTATATTTTCCAGGTATAAGAGGGATTAAGTTCAAATCAAAAAGATGAATTTCAACAAATTTGAGGACTCAGAAAAATACTTGAGCAGAAAGTATACTCCAGAATTTTTTAAAGGTTATTTTTATTAAATTATAAGACTATAGTGGGTCTTCCAATTTTCTATTAATGTATAAAAAATCACCCTAAGATGCAATGTCTTAAAAGAAAATAGTATTATCGCTTAAGCCTCCATGAGTTGACTGAGCATGTGGGAAATTTTCACTTAGGGTCTCTTGGTTGAACTAGAATCCTTAAAAGCTGACTAAGCTAGATAGCCAAGATTGCTTGATCACACAGCTATTGGATGATGCTATTATCAACTAGCAACTCAAGATCAAAGTTTCTATCTATGAACTGCTCTTGTAGTTTTCATAGCATAATACTGAGTCACAACCGTGTATGTCCTAAGAATGAGCATTCCAGGAACCCAAGAAGAAACTTGACCTCATTTCCTCTTCCATAGAAATTTTTTGGTCTGGGAATAGGATTTGGCCTGATTCAAGAAGAGAATTATACTCAGCTATTTTTACTGTAGTTGTGATATGTGACTAGGAGAAATGGAATTGATGATGGTCATATCTGGGGACATCTTACCACAGGGAATATCAAGTATCAAGAAGCTGCCTAATTTTCTACAAGTCATCACTTGCTATAATGACACTAGTTAGGGCTACCAATTCACTGATACATGATCTTTAAAAAGCCAAATGCTACCATTTATTTATCAATCTATCCTCTTGACAAATAATTATTTAAGACAAAATGATAGGAATCAGCCTTTTAAAGTTTGTAATAGAGAGGAAAAAGAATAAAATACCAAAATCTCATTACTCAGAAAGATTCACTGGTATCATTTGGTGAATAGACTTCAAGACCCAGCAATTGCTCTTTTTCTGGTTGTGTATATAAATACATTCAAACTGTTTATCTACATACTTATATAATTTCACACCAACTTACTCAGCTAAACATGCTACTTTTTAACCTTTTTTTAAAGAACTGATTTATTATAGAATATATTTCCAAATCAGTAAAACTATAGCAGTGTTACCCATGGGTGTTCTTTGAACCTCTAGTGGTTTCATGGGGAGGTTAGCATTTGCAGAATAAAAGTAAAGAAAATTAATTTGTTTTCAAACCTAAAAGTGAACGCTAAGATTAATTATGATTTTCATAGAAACCTTATTATGTTCTTAATAAAAATTAATGTTCTCAAGTTTTGTGCATATACTTAAGGACTGTGTTGGTCACTGTCTCAGCTCACATTAAATTAAGAGAATATGATTCTTAGAGTAATGATTTTTAAAAGAATTTGCATATCAATGTTTTCATTATTTTTATAAGCGTCATTGATTTCTGTTGTATTACAATAGACGAACAGGTCAAAAGTGGTTCACTCATATGTATAACAAGTGATTAAAAATAGGAACAGCAAAACTACAGTCAAATATATGTAATAATTTTAGGTCTATGTAGGATCAGTCTCCCCCAAACATGTTCAGATAGACTTTTTTTTCACGATGTTCAGAGCAGGCTCTGCTCAGTATGTGTTGCCATGGTATGAGGAGTCAGAGGCCTCTTGAAATCCTGCCGGTCTTGAGGGAAACGGCAGCCATTACCATAAAGAACAAAAACTATCTAAATATAGGGTCATCTTGAGAAATAACTTTTTTATCAACAAACCTCTTTTAAGGCACAAGAAACATCTAGAGGTAAGGTTTTGCATAAGAAGTCGTTCCCTCATGTGAAGACTGTCTCCCCTCTCCTTGACAACCTAGGTCCCCTTTCTCATTCCTTATCTTGGGATATAAGTCCTTGGTCTGCTTCATTTACTTTAAAATTTACAGCCAGATAAATTCATGTATGAACTTAAATTTGGGCTACTAATCTCTCTGATGGTAATTTGTTTGCTCAACCAGCCTGAGAAGAACCTCTGATAAATGGGGGAATCTTCCCTTGCCTCTACACCGGTGCACTACACACAGTCAAGCTCGGTATGTTATTGTTAATGTTGTTCAGCTTCCTTAGTTTTTATAGTTGCAGGGAGTATACGTAAACAAGAGACTATGAAGAGTCAAAGGAATTATTCAGAGGGTACAATGGAAGAAATCGAGATTGTTTGGAGGCAGACCAATTTCTAGTGATTGAAAAGGTAGAATAAAGAGAAAGATCATTTGATCTGAGGCAACTGTTATCACCGAGACTGGTGTCAGAAATTTGGAATGACGGGGAATATTCTGAGACAGGAGCTAAAATTAAATTTCTGTGCGCAGTTCCTCCAGGACAATTTAAATACTACTGAAGACAAGGAAGAGAATGGTGCTATTCCTAACTTTAATAAGCATGCTATTGCCATTAGATGTGCATATGGTGTTCAGTGTTTTTTATAATCTTTTTAAGAAAATTATTTCTACTTTATAAAAAAAATCAGGGATTTTTTTTTTTTTTTTGCTGTTAAGATCACATTTTCCTATTTTGATCTTTTCACATTAATATTTGAATATATTCTTTCAATATCACTTTCTATCTTTCTAGTATACTTTCACTAGCTGCTTGACTTCAATAATCTTTTGACCTATAAACGGATGATGAAGTCACATTTCTAGACTCTTCAATCCTCCTGTGTCAATATCTTCTTAAGTTTCATAACTAATCATTATAAGCACATCCTTGCTTGCATCTTCAGCTTTCTTGGTCTTTAGCCACCATATCTGTCTGGCAAAATTCCAATCCAATTTTAAGTATATTTCTACATAAACAGGCAACAATATTCATATTAATAAAATAATTGAGAGAAAATGTTAATCATGAAAATTATGCAGTAAAATGCCATTTTTATAAATCTCAACCACAAACAAAACCAATACGTAAGAATTTATTCATCAAAAGATAAAAACAACAACAAAGGTTATAATTATAATTAAAATGACAAAACTCAGGAATGTGATTGTGGGGTGAATAGAAGAATGAATTAGGGAAAGAGCACATTATTGGTCATGTTCTAGTGTTTAATTTGAATGACGGGGTCTTAAGTTTCTATTTATTGTGATGCATTTAATTTATACACGTCTTACATATTTGCCCATGTAAAGACAAAACAAGTAATATTAGCAGACTTAGATTTGAGAGAACTTTTAAATTTCTGTTAGGAGTTTTGAGATTCATTCTAGAGATAATACAGATTATTTTAGGAATGGGTATGGAATATTAATATGTGAGCTTTCACTGTTAACAATTTGGAAAATGAGTTAGGAAGGATAAAAATTAGTGGAGGAAAACTAAAATACGTTGAAATAGTGTAAGGGAAAACCAGAGGGTATGACTGAGGATCAATGGAAGTGGTTATTATGTTAATACCTCTTTTAGTTGGAAAAATTTTTTGTTACTAGAATGAAGAATGTCATGATGATGTTTCATTTTCTTAATACACTAAAGTAATTTATGAATGCTTAATTATCCTATTTTTTTGTTTGTTAATTCTGTTCTTATTTAAATTTTGCTATAAATTTAGGTAAAAATCTATTTAATTTTAATTTTGAAATTTATCATTCTAATGTTACTAAAAAACAAGTAATTTAAGCTTCTTTACCCCTCTGGTTTTTATTCCTGACCCTTATTTATATATTTGACTTTCTAGTTAGTATACTTAGTGTTTTATCTTTTCCCCCTCTTCCCAAAACCACTATAACAAATATTTTTCTTTTGTTTTCTAATTTATTAACTCACTTTTATTATTTTCTTTTCTCCCTTATGCTTGATTAGCTTTAGTCTTCCTTTAAAAAAAACGAGAGAGAGAAATCAATTTTGTTATATATAGGTTTTAGAGAGAATAAGAAATACTTTTTTCTAAAAATATTGTCTGATTAACTCTTATGCAAAAGGAAAATGATGATACATGGAGACCATCCTTTAAAATTAAAAAGTTCTGAAAGTGTTCCGAAAACTAAGTTATCTCTTTGATTTGACTGAAGGGAAATTACATTCATGGATTTTTTTCTCTTGTATAAATTAAGGATATAGCTAAATCTAGTCTGACAGCTGTTTCTTTGATTAATTATTCTAAGTTTACTATTTCATATCCCTTCACTCATTATCTTAAAAGAAGTTCTTTTATAACACAGGAGCACAGGAAAAATATGTTCCTTGGTTTAAGGTAAGAATCTTTGCCTTAATTCTCTCTATAGACTATTCAAATAACTATTATTTCTTGGACTATTTTTGCTTACTTGTTCTAACAAGGCTGAAGTCCATGTCTTAAATTATCCCACTAGTAGTATGTTTTCTCTTTCTCTTGTTATTTCCTAGCACTTTTTATTCATATATTTCAATTGCAAAGTAATTTTACCCACTTCAGTTATTAGCTTTTCCTTCATTCATATAAAAATAGATATATTCCCACCACAAGACCACAAACACTTCCAGAAGACACTCTTTGTCTTGATTTTTATCTCCAGCGTCATCATGCATGGAACGCAGTAGAGGTTGAGATCAAATACTCAGTGAATGACAATTTTCAAGGGCCTTCGATTATACCGGGTGAAAAAATATTGCCTTCTGCAGTTTACCCATCAATCAGGCCATAAGGCACAGAGCATACTTGTTAAATGATAAATTTTCTTCCTACCAGCAGTAATAGCCATCAAGGCACACATATCTTGCATCTGTCCCTCCTCCTTAGAACTCTCCTTTTAAATGATACCAAAAAATCATTTCTTGAAAATAAGTATATAGATTAATAGCAACCTTTACTTTGAGCAAATTTCTAGTGCCACTTTTCAATGATTAAAATACAAGAAATGTTGACCCCTAAGAAAGGGTGTCCTATTGTAAATTCAACATCAGGGTCTATAATTTGTCTAGTTTATTTTTTTAACTATAGCATAAATTGTTCTTTTGGAAATTATTTAAAACTATTGATACATTGCCATCATTTCATCATTATTCAATATTTATTGACCATGTGCCAGGATCTTAAAAAAAAGTCTATATCCTGAGCATATTAAATAGGAAATAGCAGAGCTCAGCTAAATATGAACTGTTATTCCTCTTTCCTTGGACTCTTACCAAGACACAAGGAAAAGTCATAACTTGTCTTTAGCAATTTATCTGAGCCATTTAACTAAAATCTACTTAAACTGTTCATTTATGAGGCAGAAACAGTAAGTTAGCTTCTGCTTGGTAATTAATGAAACCTTTAAATTGCATAAATGTAATATACAATATATTTTCTGGACATGAAAACTAGCAAAAGCTTTCTTACTCAGCTTTTCTAAAGTAAGGGCCAGAGTGATGTCAGTTACAAGTACTTCCTGCTCATGGGAGAGTAGCCAGCCTACAGTGGCTTAACAGAAATACAGAGCTTCTTATTTTTTGTGCACCACGAGCAGTCTGGAGGTGGGACGTCTGCATCTGTGACATGTCATCATGATGCTGTCCGTCTCCTGAACATTTTATCTTTCTGGCGTGCCTTCCTTAACGCGAGGAGTGTTGTTTTTTGTTTTTTCTCTTCATGTTATTGTCCAATCTTCCATATACTGCCTGAGTAGGCAGCAAAAATAAAATGCAAAGAAGGCTGGAAGGGCTGGGACTTCCAGCAGAAAGAGTAAAGCTTCCCTAGAAAACCTCAGCTTAGGTCTGCTGGTCAAACCTGTATAGCTTCTACAGTCCAAACCGCCCTGGAGGCTGAGGTGCAGAAAGTTTTTAACAGGGCCTGTTGCCATTGTGAATAAAATGAGGCTTTCTTAGGAAGCAGGAGAAAGGGATATTTAGTAATCACTGGCAGTCTTCCAGAAGGCTCTTTCTTCTCATATAGGATAGATCACCCTTGCCTAGCCTTAGATGAATGTTTCTACCTGTGTCCTAATAGAAACAGGCAAAAGCCCTCTGATCCACAGTGTGAAATAGTGTGAGAAACTGTAAAAGTTGAGCATAAGTGAATGCAATCCTATGTGAGTGCACAGATGTTGGCGAATGTAGCAGGGCTTAGATTTCAGCCTCTGCTTCCTCGTTTGGCAAGATACCTACGCAGTGAACAATCTGAACAGTGGTATGTGGCAGCGCTAGAGATAACACAAAGGTAAAGGAGAAGGAGGTGACTGGTGATGATTTTGACTTTTTTAATTTAGATCCATTGGTACTCTCTGCTCTACTCTTGCTTCTTTTCAAGCAAATGTAACCACCGTCAATACTATGTGCTAATAGAAACTGAAACAGATGTATGAAATATTTCCATCCTTAATACAATTTTCCTTTGGCTTGTAAACTTTTGATAGCTGATGAGAAAAAGGGGAGGGAAATCTAATTCATACTTTAAATCACTTAAAAGAATTGTCAGTGAGGAGGTCATTGAACAAATGTGAGGAGTTACACGAATCATTGTAGCAGTATCTGAAAGTCATGTCTCAAGGAAACAATGTTCTCCCATGCAGCTAGGATATAGTTAACACTGCTGAAAAAGGAGACTGTTGAGGCTAAACTATTATCATCCATCCTTTACTGTCCTGCTGGATTTAGGAAACTTTTTTTCCCTCAATGAAAAATAATTTAACACTCTACAAAGTAAGCGTACACAGTATCTCTCAGCTATAACTGTATTTACTCCATTTCTCCTGTTTCATCTTGATAAAGAGTCTGTTGCCATCATTCTAAATGTGGTGGTGTTTGCAGAACATAGGCTATGATCCCTCTTTAAACAGAATGCTTGTCAATCACCCTTAACTGCTTTCTCTTAAGCTACTTTATCTTTTAGGCAGGATTAGAGAGTAAGTTCAGCTCTTTCTTGGAAGGTGCCAGATCTTCTATTGCCTCATTACTCCTTTCCCTGTCCTCAGTCCAGCACTAGATATTTTGCATGACTTTTAAAAACAAAATTTAATAGTCTCTAATACGCTTACTTTAATTAAATAAATCATCAAAGCCTCATAGAAAAGACTTGAAGAAATCACCTGACTCAGCTCTTATCCCATATGAATCATTTGCCAGATGATTGAAATCTGATTGCATATTTCCCCTCCAAAATAATCAACATGTATTACTCTTTCAGTATTATCTCCAACCTTTGCATTTCCCTTAGATTTATCTATCTGACATCTTGATCACCAATTCTGATATGTGTATAAAGGGTTCTCCAACACTTTTAAAAGTTCTCCAGATACTAGATGGGTGTGTCCTATAATTCAACACAATTCTGACACTATGTACCTGGAAGCAGCGTCAGATTCCACAGAGCTCAGTCTCCCTAATGCCGTCTTCTAGTTTAGATACCAGTCCAGCAGCAAACTCAAACTCTTTCCTGTGTTTTTCACTGACTGACTATAAATCAGAGGTTTCCAGGGCCCCCGATATTAATTTACTATAGAGCCTCACAGTGAAACTCAGAGAAACATTTTACTCATTAGGTCACTAGTTTATTATAAAAGAATATAATTCAAGAACAGCTAGGTGAAAGAGATGAATAGGGCATGATAGTGGTAAAGGTGTAGAGTTTTCATGCCCTTTCTGAGTACATCGGTCTCCCCAAATCTCCCTGTGTTCAACAATCTGTAAGCTCTCTGAACTTTCTCTCTTTGGATTTTTATGAAGCCTTTTTTAAATCGACTTGATTGATGAACTCACTGACCATTGATGATTGACTCACTCTCCAATCCCTCACCCACTCCTTTGAGATCAGCAGAGTGAAATAGGAACTTCAGACCCTCGGAATCACATGGCTGATTCTACTAGCAACCAACTCCCAACCTCACAAGCTTTCTAAAAAGCATCTATTTCACAAAAGACATCTTTATCACTCTCAACACTTAAGAAATTCCAAGAGTTTTGAGGAGCTGTGAATTAGGAACTATAGCCAAAACCCAAATATACACATGAGACATATATTTTATATACACTGAAGTATAAATCTCAATATCTCCATCTATAATTAAATATATAATTTCTTTAACACTAACCCTTTTGCCAAAGTTTTTCCAATTATCTCTTGGTTGGAATGAAGACCAGCTTTATATTATAAGGAAAAACTCAATAGTATAGAAATGTCTTTGTTTTGAATATTGAAAACTGTTTTTCTACAGTCTTGATACTTAAAGACAGCTCTGCTAAGAATTCATGTCCTTGGTTCACACTTTTTATTACTGAATTTCTTGAAGCTACTACTTAATTTTCCCTTGCTTAGAATGCTCCTTTAAAAGTCCGATGTCATTCTAATTCTCTTTCCTTTGTAAATTCTTTGACAATGATTTCCTTAAGCCCTGAAGACTTTTTTACAGCTTTAAATTCTAATACTATAATAGTATACATTTATTGAGTTGACAGCTGCAGGCAAACTTCCTTAACAATTTAGAAACTAATCCTTTCAATATGTAGATTGAGGTGTTTTTTTTTTTTTTTTTAATTTCTGGAAAGTTTTGGATTATATTTCAATTTGTTTGTTCTGCTCAGTTGTTTGGCTTTGTTTGTCTAGCTATGTATCTGTTTAATTTTTTGATGTTAGGGAGCTATTAGGCATGGCCTGAGTACTGGAGGAGGGTTGGGGAAGATGGGAAGAAAAAGATTAGGAAGAACAAGGAAGGATATCTGAACTCCACCAATCAGCACAAAGACCCAGGGGACCCTCCAACCAGTTGAAAGGCAACCACTGATGGATGAATTAAAACTCCTTGCCCCACCCCAGAACACCCCTGGTGGGGATTAGGGAGGGGAAATAGCCCATAAAATCCCAAACCCAGAGGCTCCAGGTGTCAGCTTCCTTCTCTGAAATGGGCTAAGCCTTACTCTATCTCTTAAGGGTGTACTTTTGCTTTCATTTCAATAAACCTCACTTGCTGTCTGTTGGCTGTGCTACCTTCTTTATTCCTGGAATGGCTGGGTTTGACAAAATCTTCTCTCAGACACACAAGACTCATGAGAACTGGAGTGAGACCTCAAAAGTTGAACTAACAATGTGTTACTGCTTGTCTCCTTTTTTTTCTCTATTATTTCATTTTCATCCTCATCATTGTTTTTCTCCTTTTTATTCAATGGTTTTATTTTTTTTCTCCTGTTTATTCTTCTGTGGATATCTTGTGACTTTTTTTCATTAATTTGCTATCATTTGACTTTCTCTTTCATTTTTTTCCTGAGTTCAATAACTTCTCAATTTCATGATTTCCTCTTTTCAAAGTTGTATTTTTAACTTTGAATTTACGATTTAATGTGTTTTAATTTTATGTCTCCAACTGCCTTTTTAGGACGATTTGATTTAATGTGAAGGTGTTCGTTTTCATTTTGTTTTTTTTTAAACAGTCTTCTACTACTTCTGTATTTGTGGAGGGGCTGTTGCTGAATAGGAGGAAAGTTTCCTTCCCATTAGCTTTATATAATACTGTTTGCATTTCTGTATTTCATGGATACATGTGGTTTGAGATTATTTATACAGTTATAGTGTAAACATACATTCTCTTGGATTAAAAGATTGAAGTCTCTTTTGTGGATGCATTTTTTTATTTTTAGTGAGGAGAAGGGTGTTCCTTTGAAATTTTTGTTTTGCTTTTATCTTAAGGGATATATTTATAATATATACATATATGATAGGCATGTGTATATATGTATATATTTGTGTATATATAATATATATTACATATGTGTATATATACATGTGTATTATGAATGTGTATATATATGTGATATACATATGTGATATATATATATATGTATGTTCCCTCTTGTTTCTTTTACCCTTCACCACATAATCTTCAAAGAGTGTTTCTCTAGTTCTTTTGAACTTTGTATCCCATCTTATATCTTAGAAGTTATCTTTCCAAAAGACTCTCCTTGAACCCTGTGTGTACTTTTAAATCTCTTTTCCGTAATCAATATTCTATGTACCAGCATCCCTTTTTCTAGTATTTTTACATGTTAAGAAGACTTTGCCCTTCTGAAAGTGATCTGACCTCAATCCTTTCTCTAGTATAGTTTTCATGGGCTTCCTTATAATCTCTCTAGCTATCTCCTAAAACTATAGAGATTTGCATTAAATTACACAGCTACCTGAAAGTTCTTTGTTGTCTTCTTTATGGATGAGAAAACCAAGACACAGTGTGTTCAAAATATTGCTAAAACCAAGCTTAAATATCGCATAGCCACGTAACCACTATTCATGCTGTCCCTGAAACTATGAATATAATATAAGTTTTCAATTTATCAAACCAGTATGTGTCATTTGCAACAATTACTCCAGGAGCCAGATGGACATGGTAGCAGAAGCGAATAGCCAAGTGGCCATGTTTTAGGAAACAACTTCAAAATGTTATGGTTAAATTTTTAAAGGATATAAAGTGAATAAAGCCAAACAGACAGAAAAACTGAATAAGTAATATGAAGTAGATCAGAGTACACAATGAAAGTAACTTTAGCAATAATAAAGAAATTTTTAAAAAGGACATGAGATTAGGAGGGTGTCATTTGTTTTCAGGAGAGAAATCAGCATGAGCATTAGCTTTAAGTCCAGGATAAATACAATTAGGGAGATAAAACTGCACTTTCCTGAAAGCTTAAAAGCCAAATAGAATTGATGGGGTGTAACCAATCTTCTGGATAATCCTTACCATTATTCTCAGCTAAAAAATTAAGATTTTCTATTTGCTTGAGTATATTTAATTTTGTTCTGAAAATCACAAGTAGTATTTATAAGGAGTAGTCACTTTTGAATATCTGACTGAAAAACAAAGCTGTGTAATTATCACTTGAAGGCTCAAAATAAAGTGGATCTGTGTAAGATAAGTGCCTTTGGAAGAACTAAATGCTCCCAGTGATATATTTTATGCTTCATATTGATTCTGAGAAATACCAAGTTCAACCTGTGAATTTAGGGAATGCTTAATGTAAAATAAATTCAGCATGTTTGTTGAAATATTTTTTTGAAACACCCATTTATTTTATTTAGCTTTTCATCCTGATTTTTCTCCCCCTAACCCCCAGTGTCAAGCCTGGGTTCCTGGGAGGTATGTGGACTTCATCTGGTGGCCTTATCTACTAGGCCACCAGCGCATGTCATGTTAAAACATCTTGTTCTTCCAAAACATAAAGAGACTACAAAAACCTGTCTAAATTTGCGTCTGTCTAATGCCGCCTTATATGTTTCTGGAAGACAAGCCTAATGTTTTGATAGTAAGGTTATTTTCTTATTACAATAATCCCTCACTTATCACAGGAGTTATGTTCCAGAGACCCCTGTTCCAGAGACCCCTGCAACAAGTGAAAATCCACAAAGTAGCGGTGTTATAATTTATTTTATTATTTATATATATTTTAAGACTTTATAAACACTTCATACTCTCCTATAAACCCTTCCCATACTCTTATTAACCTTTCCCACACTCTTATAAACACTTCCTGCACTCTTAAAACTACATAATTTTAACAACATATAAAATTCTATGTGGGTGCTCACTAGTGAAGTATGAGTATACCGCAAAATCCCGCGATAGAGTGAAAATTCTGCAATACAGAATTAGATACATTTTTTTTAAAAAAACCCACGATACAGTGAAGCCTCTTTAAGTGAACTGTGACAGTGAGGGACGACTGTACTTGAATATTCTTCTCAAGGAGAATGTGGCCTGGTGAGCAAGTAGACATCCAACAGTTCTATAGCTCTTAGCCTGTTTTATGTTTTGGTGCTTTATCTTGTAGTAAGAAAAAAAATATCCTATGTATATTTCTAAAATCAATGACTGCCTCACTCAAAAAGAAGAAAAATTAATTTTTTAATCTATGAATCTAATTTGACGGAACACCAGCAGGATTGAACAATATATTTTTGCTCAAACGAGGGCACGAGATTTCACTTGCAATATTTATATAACACATACTAAAATTTAGGAACAGTACTTCCTTACCATGAAATATGGTCTTGTTAACTCATAAAAAGGGATGTTGTGGACAGATTTCCATCAAGGAAGTCCTCTACAGAGTGACACTAGTGTGTAAATATATAATTAATAAATAAATTGAATAGATATCCTCTCCTATGAACCACTCACTTGTTCCCTGTAATATACGAGAGTCAAATTGTAATCAGATCTTTAGTGAGTATTGAGTCAGGGTAATTAACTCTGTAATTACTAGAATGTGGCCTTGGAAAACTAGTCATTTTATGTCTTAGTTCACTCCTTTGCAAAACAGAGACAATGATAATACCAACCTTTAGGGTTGTGAGAGCTGAAAGAGTCAATATATGAAAAATGTTGACAGTAGTTTCTTGCAAAAACAGATGCACAATAATAAAATATTACAACACTTTATGATGCAGTTTATAATAGGATGATTTATATGTGTATATATGTATATTTATATATGTAACATAGAAGATTTATAGCAACCAAGATTTACAGCTAATAGATTTGATTATTCATTTATTGTCATTCCTTGATATCTATTAAGTCATCTAATAAAAGCCATTCACTATACTTGGTGCTAGTGATATAATGGTCAACCAATCAAACTAGTATATTCCTTTAACAGAACTTATATTTTAATGGGAAATAGATCAAATAATTATAACAAGAAATGATGGTTCTTATTTTCAGAGTGGGGCAGGAGGAGGGACTTCAAACTCCTCATATAACCAAGTGCATGATATATATATATATATATATATATAAACACACATACACACACATACATACACACACATATATGATTTGCTAAAACCTAAACAGAATTAGTTTTAATGAGGTATGTCACAATTTTGGAAATAATTTTCCCAAATGTCAACGTATATCATGATGCCTAAATCATTATATTCTTTTCTGAGATTTTCTCATGAAAAAATATTGAACCACAGAAATACAAGCTTTTAATTAAGTTCAATTCAACAAAAATTTACAAAGTATTGGCAATATGCAAAGCATGGTACTAGGAACAACGGAGAATAAAATTCTATCTTCAAGGATTTCACAGTGACTTATGCTGTGATTTCATATTTGTGTTTCTATTCACAGAAGTAATTTTATTATTTTCTAAGTTAGCTTCCTGATTTCTTTCTATTTGTTTTGTTGCCCAATATAAATGAGAAATGGGTTTCTTCATAAACTATATTTTTCTTGCTTTGCACCAGAGCAAAGAATAAAGACAGGTGAATAAGAATTTCCTGTTTTTAACTAAAATTTTTAAAAGTACCTGAAACATTGTCATCATAAAAATTATTGATTGTGGCGTTGATGCCAGCATATATTTCCCTGGCACTTTATTTGACTGAAAGCATTACAGTGAATGAAAGGCCCTACCCACTTTAAATATCACAGATGGCTGACAAATAATCCCTTATATTCTGCAACCTTCTGAGATAGGTATGGTTATCTGCTCCACATTGACCTTGACTATAGGGTCATGGTAACACCACCTGCTCTCCAAGGGCAAGGGGGATTAGAAGGAAAAAAGCAGTCAAGAGCAATGAGAGCAGGCTTAAGAAACTGCCCTCCTAGTGTCACCAAGAGTCCTGCAAAACAAAAAAGTGAAGAGATTTGTGTCCTCAAAAGTAGTGTGAGAATAATAAAGGATGAGGGCTTCCTAGGGCTTGAGTAAGAGGACCTATTCAGAGTCTAAACTATACCTAAGAACTAATGGGTGTTTTGTTTCTGAAATCCTGCGTAGTCAATAGATGTCATTGTTCCAGAATGATTTATTTAGAAAGCATCACAATAGGTGTTTTTTTTTTTTGCTAACAAACCTCAGAAGGAGCATGCACGGTTTTCAAAGTTTCCAACAGCTCATTAGTAAACTAAAAGCTCTGCTCAACTAAGAACTTGTGTACCATTTTCTGTGTGTGAGATACATATCGAATCCCATAGAGACATAATTGATGAATAGCAATCCTGCAGAAGAAACTCCACCCAGCTAAGCAACTGCCCAATGAAACTATCTTTCCTTTTTCCTTCACATAGTATGAAAGTCTTCCAGAAACTGATTCTCTGAGAGACCGTCCTTTGATAGCTATCTCCCTGTCTCCTTTATTTGTTGCAAATAAATAAAAATTATTGCTTTTAACACTCGCTTGATTTATTCTTTTGTCTGACACACCTAAAATGGCAAACCCTTGTATTCGATAACACTAGCAGAAGACAGGATTTGTGAAAAGGTATCTTCCATTTAATATCCACCTACCATTTTAGAGAAGCAATTTATTTTGTTTCTGGAATGCAGACTAGAAGTTTGCCTTATACTTTGTGATATGTCACATTATTGTCAAGGTATAGACTCTACAGAAGTTAAATGAAAATCACTTTGTACATTGATTGATTCCATGTGCCCTTATTTATGGCCTCAATCTTCCACATTTCAATCTGCACTGATAAGATGTTAATCAAAGATGAAATACAACTCTTTTAAGGGCAGTGCAGAGGAGAGAAGAATTCAAAAGTCTTTTCACCAGCACAATAAGTCTAGATTGGAAAGGAAAAAATAAAGAATGGCTTTCTGCATCAGCTTGTCTTTCTGTAATTACAACAATCACTTTCAAGAACTGTCTGGATATTAAAGTGGTAAAACTAAAATCAATCTAATTATTCATAGTGAACCTTCCTTCCATCAATTTCCATTACGGAGGAAACAAAATTGGCCATTACTTACCACTTCAATATTAATGCTGACTGCAGCCCCACAGAGAGGTACTTAGATGCACACCATTTGTTAGAAATCTGAAAGTGATTCCTCTGACTATTAACACATGCATAGCAAGAGAGGAGAGACAGGAAGAAATTACTTATTAATTTTTGCTTTCAACAAATAGACATTGGGTTTAGTTTTGGAACTATAAACATGTATAAGATGTTACTTTATTCAAGGAATTCAGTCTAGTTGGGGAGACAAACACATAGATAACAATGAAACAATGCTATTAAGAGCAGTACCAGAGAGATTCACGCAGTACTGGGAAGGAGGAAATAACCAAGTTAAGATGTTTGCAGAAGTTAGGGTGAAGGTGTTTCTGGGAAGGAGTTGGCGGGAGTGCATTTCCTCTAGAAAAAAAAAAGGCCTAAAAAATAAAGCAAACAAACAAAAACTACTTAATGAAATAGTTCTGAAGTCAAAGCACTTGTATGTTTCCACTCAGAAAGCTTATAAAAATGCACCATCATCAGAATCCTTAGTCTATTGATTGAGTAGATAGAGCAGGTAACTCAGAGGCTGTGTGTGCCAAGTGCATATCCCACACGATTCCGATTACGTAGTTTGCAAGCCACAGTTAGAGAAATATTCATTTAAGGGCCAGAGAAAGAATGCTCATAAAAAAGAAAAGTGTAATTGCCAGAATATATGAGAAACTCCTAAAACATCAACAACAAAAGCAAACAACTGAGTTAAAAATGAATAAAGGACTAGAATAAACCTTTCTCTAAAATATATATATATAAATAAGAAAAAAAAGGCTTAATATTATTAATAATTAGAGAAATGCAAATGAAAACCACAGTGATACACCAATTCATGCCCATTAAGATGACTGCTATCAGAAAAGACAAACAGAAGAAAATAATTTTTGCCAAGGACATCAAGAAACCCGAATCTGCATAAACTGTTGGTGGTTTACAACCAGCAGGTTAAGGGTAGCATTCACATGGAAAACAATATGGTGGTTTTCAAAAAGTTAAAGTAAAATGACCACATAATCTGCTGATTCACTTCTGAGTGTTCACCTAAAAAAATGAAAAACAGGGTATTGAAAAAAATAGCCATGCACTCATGTTCTAGCATGATTTGTAATCGCTAAAATGTGAAGCAAGTGAAGTGTCCATTGACAGGTGAATGGATAAGCAAAATTTGGTACAAACATACAATAAAATATTCAGCTTTAAAAAGGAAAGACATTTTGGATTATGCTACAACATAAATGAACCTTGAAGACATTAAGGGAGTCACAAAAAGAAAAATACTGTTCGATTCCACTTATATGAGGTAAGTAGAGTCGTCAAAATCCCAGGGATGGAAAGTAAATGGTGGGTGAGGAAGGAATGGGGAGCTACAGTTGAATGGTTATAGAGTTTCAGTTTTGCAGATAGAAGGAGCTCAGGAGATGGATGGTGGTTATGGTTGTTCAACAATATGAATATAGTAATGCCACTGAACTATACACATAAAGTGTTAGGGTGGCATATATGCTACGTCAAATGCATTCTACTGAAATACAAAAATTAAAATATAAATAAATACATCATTATCTCCCAAAGTGGGAAAAGACAAAGGAGGAGAGAGAAATAGAGAATGAAAATAGGAGAATTTCAAGATGGAGAGAACAATCCAAAATGTCAAAGGAGGTAGATGTCGATATGCTATAAACTACTCATTTCATGATATTTTCTTATCTAGTAAAATAAGAAAGTGTATTTATTTTATCAAGTTGATACCATCTGTGGGACATCTAGATATCCAACTGTCTGGTTTTCCTCTGGTTAACATAGTGATTTCTTTGAGTCCCTGTAAAACATCAAACTACCTGAATAATTTATCTGTCTATACATTCTGTCTCCCTACTAGACTATTTTGTGTATTATAAGCAACAACTGGGTCTGTCAGTTTTTCTATCAGCTGTTCCTAAAGTTATGTGCACCCCCCGCAACGAAAAAGAAACTTAGAAGCTACTCAGTAAATTTCTGCTTGCATGAGTAAGGCAGGTATATCTATATTTTCTAGTCTGAAACGACTAGAAATAGTCTCCAGTGAGAACAGAACTTAGTTGTATGCAAAACATACTGGTTCGATAGGGATATATGCGCACCTCTGACTCTTTACCCTAACCAATAAATCAGTTACCACATATCTAATTCAAAGAAAATATTTGATTATATAATCAGATAACTGATTTCAAGCATTTACTGTATGCTGAAAATTTGCTGTAAAGGGGCTGAACATGTTTATAGTTTAGACAATTACGTAAAGAAAATATCATATTGTTTATCATCAAGAGCTGAGATATGGGTAAGGACCATAAATGCAGTGAGATCATTTGGTTAAAATACTTGACAAAAGTTTTCTAGAAAAAGTGAGATTTTGTTGTTTCTTAAAGATTTGTTTGGATTAAGCAGACTAAAGAAATAAAAATTCCAAGATAGCTGAAAATATCAGGAAGAGCAAAAAAGCGGGAAAGGAGATGGTACATGTGGAGGAAATGTAAACAGGCATATGCAGATCACCTAGAGACAGTCAGGCTCTGAAAAGTGTTCTTATAATTATGGCATTTATTCAGTATTCATTTTTGTGATTTTCTGTTATTCACACCATTTGGAGGGAAAATATCCTTTGACCTTATTTTTACAATATTTAGTAATCACTACTAAATAGTAATCTGAGTCTATAAACTAGAGTTATAAAGATGTACTTTGTTTTTATTAAGGTATAAGAGTGGGCATTGTAGCACAAGAGAACATATATGCGTAGAGAAGTCTTAGGTGGGAATTATTATTAGTAATGTTACATAACTTCGATTAACCTCTCTGAGGTTTTTTTTTTTTAAAAAAGGTACAAGCAGAATGAAGACAAGTCGGTAAGGAAGAGAGAGGAGGAAGAAATGCTTTCATTTATTGTTTTACTTAGTTGTTCACCGTGGCTGCTCCTTCTGGTCCCGGAACGTGAGCTCAAGTCCTTGGAATGTATGTGGATTGCCTCACTGACCACCACTCCGCCAGGGCATGCTGCCTCTCTGAGTTTTAATTTCCTCATCTGTTGAAGAAGAGAAAATTCTAGTAGCTATGCATAGTTATAAAGATTAAGTGAGATAAAGGTTATTAAATGTTGACTGTAACACTGTGCACAGTTGCCACTGATGACTAGTAGCTACTAATATTATTAGTTTAATAACCAATAGCACATCACATATGCTGCTTGACTCATCCAAAGGAGGCTAGAGCACTGAGTCACGCTGCTCCATGTCTCTACTTTGCCCAGTTGCCTGTAGTCCTTCACTCTGTAACCGGCAGTTGAGCTTTGGTTTAATCTAGGCTGAAAATACATACCATTTAAAATGATACCATTTTTCATATTTCCTGATTGTCCATTTTAATGTAAATGCCAATTTTGTCCTGTTTTTAATAAACCAGGGCCTTCTTTAACATTGAGCCAGAGGGGCAGTTGAGTTGCCCAAGATCCAGTCTGTTGAGGGGACTAAGAGCAGCTGCCCTTTGGCACCGTATTCAAGACAGTCTTTGCCAGCACTGACTATGACAGATGAGGGCTGCTACTGCTATTCCCGCCCCCTGTCCAATCCTGCAAGCTTGCTTCTTCAGAGGTGCTGAATACCACAGCATTGCCAGGCTGCAGATAAGTATTATGAGAATTCCTTCTGTCACTATGGGGCTTACAGGGCATTAGGGGGCGTTACTGGGAATTCCTGGGACTGGAATGGTTAAAGCAGCATGTGTTTTAGGCAGGATATTTAGAGCAGGGCTTATATGGGTGCCAAATTTGACTATAGTATAAGCTACTAAAATTCCTTGTACCAGCCCTGGTCATTTGTATGAAATCCACACATCATTACTATGGGATCACTGAACGACACTGAATAGTACTTACTTGTTGCTGGCCTGGCTTCTCGGCTCCTGGTCAAGATTGTTCTGTCTCTTCTCTCCTTAGTTGCCAATGCATAACCAAATTCCATTTTTGCCATCCCAATGTCCTGTTTTTGTCTTAAAGAAATATGGTCACCAAGTTTAACCAAGTGGTCTTTATATGAACCAAAGTTACCTTTCCAAATTCAAAATATGAAAGAAGGTAAGCATGATCTTACCATAAATTACCCAATGATTTCTTTGATTCTTTAGATACTTAAAAAATTCTAAAGCAAACTTTACTTAGAATAATAAATCATGTAACATTCTCATCTTATGTAGCAGGCAATTAGGGAAAAGGAAATTCTTCTAAAAGATCTGGATTCAAAAGTTACAACTTATTGTTTTGAACTTTGGAAAAGTCCTTTATAATTATAAAAATAAGCATGTCAGTTATCAAAGATGGTTGCTTGGTGTCCAATGAAAGTGTTTAATTCTGTTCATTATGCCATATTTGTAAAGTAAGAATATCACAGTTATAAAATATGTGCATAAAATGCAATATGTGTTCAGTTGGGCCCATTAACTTACTTTCCATTAGGAAGGTATTGGCGAATTGTCTCACAACCAAAAGGTACTATTTCAGTTTATCATTATTTTCGTAATGCCCAAAAGAATCACTTGTGGTAAGAAAGATTTTACAAATGTCCTTCAGATCTCTGTAGATTATTAACAGGGTGTAAAATGGGAGGCTCTAAGTTAGAAGATAAAATGTATGTTCCTGTAATGAATTTTTTAAAATGAGTCAAAAGCAGAATTTTTTTTCTATTTATATAGCTATTATTATGGACTGAATTGTGTACCCTCAAAATCAATATATTGAAGTGCTAAGTCTCAGTGTAACTATTTTTGGAGATGAGAACTTTAAGGAGGAATTTAAAGTTAAACGAGATCATAAAGATGAGTTCTAAGTGATAGGACCTTAAAAGAGGAGGAGATACCAGATCTGCATTTCTTTCTCCCCTCCCTTTCCTGCCCTCCCCTCCAGCCCCCTCTCTTTCTCTCAGTGTATCTACAAAGGAAAGGTCATGTGCACAGCGAAAGCACAGTGGTCTACAAGCCAAGAGCAGAGGCTTACCAGATGCCAGCCCTTCTGGCACCTTGATCTTGGACTTTTATCCTCCAGATTATGAGAAAAAAAATTGTTGTTTAAGCCACCCAGTCTGGGCAGTCGGTGGTATTTTTTTTCTGGTAACTTAAGGAAACTGATATACGTGCGTGTGCGTGTGTGTGTGCATCTATATATATATATAAGCATATATACACAAATATATATTTATATAAGTATGTATACATGTAAACATATATGTACACATATATTTCATTATAATTTATAAATTTAGCTGGTATACACAATGAGTATCAAATTCTGTTTTTGCAATGTCCACACTGAAAGTATAATTTAAAATAATGCACATCATTTGTTCAACAAAGACTAAATAGTATTTCAAGGGGGAAAATGTACAGAATTTGATATGCCACAAGGATTAATAGATTTTATTAATCATTTATAGAATTACATCATTATGATTGTGAACACATCTAATAGTGAATTAAATGTCTATTATCATAATTACGTATAGTACAATGCTATGCTGACGTAAAATTTTGTCTAAGCCAGGACATGACTAAAGCAGAATGGATGTCTTCCTAATTGTACATGATTACAATTAGAATAACTTCAGTTTAGCACATATTATCTTTTCATGAATTATTGCACAGTATATATATTATCTTCTTTACTGGAATTTAGGCAATAAATACCAATGCATTACAAAGACCAATTTGCTTTTGAGAATTTTGTCTTTGACTTTTTGAAGGTAAATAGACTGGTGAATTTCCTATAATGTCCAGAAGAGAAATGTGAGTCATTTTAAGATACTCCTTGTGTTACTTTGGTATGTACATTGTCTTGAATAGAATAAAATTGCTGCCCCTTAAAAGAACAGTATTGCAGTCACTGATTGGTAGAGAGCAGAGATTTGGGATATTCAAATAACAATTTTTATTTAGCTTTAGAATCATTTTATAATCCAAATCCCCAATCAGACCTAGCACATAAAGATCCTCTACTTCCAACTCCAAAGCCCTCTGAGACTAATTCACTTCTAAATAGCACAGGAGTCTTTGGTTGGAGAATTTGGTTGGAGTCTTTGGTAGAGTAAGAAACTCACAGATAAACCCTGTTTGTTCTTCATTGATTTTGAGTTTAACTTCCAGTGTTTTAGGTACCTCTGGCTCTTTCCCGTACTTGTCAAAACATGGAAAGAACACTTAAATTCCCAAATGAAAATTTACATAATTTCAGGTATTCTTAAGGTATAAAATGAAAGCATTATAATACTGCAGAAGTTTTGCAGAGCTTCCAAAAGGGCAAAGATTTTGGTGTTTCTTTAAGGATAAGCCGAGTGTCATACCAAGAACCGACAATGAAAGAATCCCTGGTGTCCTTTGGGTAACCCCATGCTGTCTCTAAGGGTTTCTCTGATGGTTTACTTCTCTATTCAGATTCACATTCTGCCTCCACTTCAGGACTGGCAGTTAATTTTCTAGACCTATAAAGACCATCTATAGGCTCGCCCTGCTGGGCTACGTAACCCTACAATCAAGTCCTAGGACTGGGGGAGAGAGGGACTGTGAAAAAGAGACAGGATGATAACCAGTGTGAACAACTAAATATAAATAAAATGATGCCTCTTCCTCCTCTCTCTTTCTGCCTGCCTGCCTGCTGGTCTTCATACCCGCCTGCACCTTTTAAAAAAGAAACAGCACACACATTTCATATGGAAAATAAAAGAATGTTGAGATGAGTTGCAAATTAAAGCAAATGAATTTAAAAACAAAAGATCATCTACTACACTACGTATTTAAGGAAAAGAGCTATTACAAGGCTATTTTGCAGGAAGATGAAATCAGGGTTGAAGTTCAGTTTAAAACTAGTTCTTAAGCAGTGGTCTTCAGGGACTTCTTAGAATTCTGGCCCTCAGCCTCTGTGTACTAAAGGTATAGGTGAACATTTTGGCCTGACCTCCTCACTTTCCTCCGCACAGCCAAAATTTAGCATAACTTTTTGAAAATCTCTATTTTGTATTAATACTGTCCAATAAGATGTAGGTGAATCTTATTACTGTTCAACTTCCAGGCTTTTTTTTATTAAGGCTGGAAGCAATAGGTACTGTGAAATATAAGATTCCAGGTGTCCAGTATCTTAAAAGAAAGCAAGTAGAACAACTGAAAAACAAATCAAAAGAGTTTAAGGAAAGCCTAAGTCTATAGTAATATATTAATCTTCCAATCTAATTTTTTTATATATATCTCAAGAAAAGGGTAAGTTTTTATTAAACATTTTATAGCAGAGATTTTACAATGTTCTGTCAGGGCCCAGATGGTAAATGTTTTAGACTTTCTGGGTCCTATGTGCTTTCTTATATAACTTTTCAACTTTGCTATTTTAATGCCAAAGCAGACATTAATATTGCTTCAATGAACAAAGATAACTACGTTCCATTAAAACTTTATTTAGGGAAACTTAAATTTAACTTTCATGTACTTTGCATATGAACAGACTACTAATCTTCTTTTGACTTTTCTTTCCCAACTATCATTATTAAATTTTTAGTTCATAGGTTATACAAAGGTAGCAGATGAAGTTTAGTCTGACACACCCATCGCAGGGGTAGAATGGCTTCCAATCATCAATTCCTCTGGTATACGGTTGTCTAGGTTAGTGGGTAATACTTGGCGCTAACTAAAGACTTGCATATTTTTGCGGTGAGCAGAGGAGAAAGTAGTAGCGGTCCCTTGGTTCACAGCATTGGAGGTTTTTGCTCATTAATTCCAAAACACAACTGGTCACTTAGACTGTATCATCATTGAAACTAGAAACTAAAAAATTAAGAGAAAACAAGATAGAAAAGTCACCATCTCTGGAAAAATGAGTCTCCTGTAAACTAATAAAAATAGGAAAGGGTTTTGAGTAGATCCTTTGAGTAAAAGGATCTACTTTGAGTAGAAAATTGTGCCCCTTCTTCCTGTGAGTGACCTTGGTTCCTGAATAAAAATCCTTGAACCCACAAGGAAAAGACAAAACTAGCCCCTCCTTATCCTGCTCCATTATACTCAGGAGCTTTTCACCAATGCTTATACAAGCAGATTTTTTTCTCTCAAACTGATTTGTTCAATTTCTTTAGAGAAGAACTTAATTTTATTTCATGGATTGAAAGGACCTGCCTGCCAAGTATTGGGGGCTTTGGGATAAGAATTAAGTGTGGTAGGGGCAGAAGTGGGGTGATAAAAAGCTTTAAAATACACTACCACTTACTTTAGGCCTCCATGGAAACTGAAGTGTCCACAGTTCTCCATGAGGGCAGATCACTCACCTTCCTGCTGGAGGCTCCTCCTCCTGTTTTCTGGCCAGCTTTTTTAATACCAACTGACAGATGTTCTTTGCCTACTTTTATGTCACAGCAAATCTAAAAGATTTGCTGCTTCCCTGTTTCTATCTTCGTTGTTTATAACAAATGAGGCTTCTTTTCATTTTTTTCTTTTTCTTTTGGAGAGAGAGGAGAGGGAAGTGGAAAATAAATAAACCCATAATTTGGAGTTACCAACAACAGTGGAATGAGAATTAAAAGTAAAAAGTTATCAAGATGATTACAATGGAGGAAGATTAGCCACTTGGAGAAACACTGCCTGAGTGGACAAGGGCCATCTCTCTAACTTCTTCCCACCCACAGCATAGGTTGGGATCCCATCAGGAAGACAGGCTGTCAGCTCCATCATCCATTAGCTGTAAGAGATTGAACACTATTCAAAATAATTCAGATGTATTATCTTACTTACATTTCACAAATTAAGTAGGTAGTATTGCTGGCTTTTGGCATTCACTGATGAGGAAATTAAGGTTTGTCAAATTTGCATAAGATACTCATAGTCATTGTATGACACTGTAATCAATATTCTATCTTACACAATCAAAGACATTATCTCACTGCTTTGTTATAGCATAAAATAAGAAACAAAGGCAGAATGTCTGACACATGGTACTCAGTAAATGTCAGCTTTATTTGACGAGTCTTCATTAAGTTTAAAATGTACAAAACTTCGTACATTCCTTCTTCCATCTTCTGACTGCTTGGCTCAACTCCACATCTCTTTCAAGTCCATCCCTTTCATAATGGCTGTTCTAACCAGTCTGTGTTTTCTATTCCCTAATTCTCATAATGATCATATTTTCTTACAGCATGTTAATAGTGTTTATCATTATTTTTAAACCATGTTTTAGTGTTGTTAAGAATTCCTTTAATGTAGAGCAATATATTAAATTTCTGTGTTTTTCTAAGAACACGCAGAAGAAGACTGGATAGAGATTGAGCTTATGGATATTTATTGATGGAATATTCTATTTAGTATAATGTGCATGTGTCTCCAGAATATAGTTCTGTGGATGGACTAGAGCAGATGGATGCATTGTTTGTAGCATCAGTTCTCCAAGTGTCCCAATATGAACTTGAAGCAAGAGCAGATAATCATATGCATGAAATCAGTGTATAAAACTACACATAAAAATAGATGTATATTTATCTATGGATATATATTCATTTATATAAACCAGTATACATGCATAAAACTGTGTATATTATATATGTATAAGTATACAGGAACATATAGGGAAATAGACATTTAAGTATATATAAAATGTATAACTATATCATACACTCTATACATATGTACACTGATTATATATTATTTATATATTATACATCTATACATATCTACTGGCATTTACATGTGTAGGTATCTGCAATGCTGATATTCTGAGGGGTAAGTGTGAATTTATTTACTATTATTTTCAACAGAACTAAGTCTAGTTCTAATCAGATAGTAAACATTTTGTAACATTCCTTAATGACAATAGCTGAAAAAAGTGGATCATTTAATTACGTGACCAGCTAGAAAGCAGAAAAGTTATTTTTAAAGTACTGAGATTGGAGCTTTACACTCACCATTCCCTTTTTCTCATTCTTAATTTTCCACTTTCCTACTCCATTAATATCTATGAAACCTTTTATTCTGCAGTATCATGGAAAGAGAAAGAGAAATTCGACTTGGTATTTTTTTACCACTTACCTTTATTTTTGGCCCCATGGACAACTTTGACAATTGAATTCATTTTCCCATGTCCATCAAAGAATAAAATTAACAAATAAAAAATAGTGCACAATTTAAATCTTTGTTGAGAGCTCTGTAAAACAAAGTTCAGTAAGGGAAAATAGTGCTAAACCCTCAAAAACTAAATATGACCAGAGCAAACATTAATGCTGATGAACGGAATTTTTGAATGCTTAAGTTTTACATAAAGATCAAAGTCAGTTTTGCTTATTCAGTGGAAACAGATTCATTTAAATTCTCACCTTAATTAATAGGGTTCCCTAGAAGAAACCAAAAAGAATGAATGGTAATTAAGTGCTAATTTTGCACAGTTAAAGTTGCTGCAAATTACATGCAAATTGGAAAACATCATCAGTAAAGGATCTTTCTCTGTGAACATTCCTGCTGCCATTATCTGAATTTATTTCATGCTGCATTCAGGGAGCAAAGTTGAGGACTCTGGGCAGAAAGAGTCATTTCAGGAACTAAGAGTTCACGGTTGTCAGAGCCAGTAGTGACCCTTGATGATCAAGTTTGAGCTAAGCCATCACACTGTAAAAGGAGAAAGGGAAATATGTAAGAATTTTTAGAGGTAGAACTAATATTATTTGTCAAATACACAAAATCAAAGTTTTCTCTAAAAGAGAAATCATAAAGTGTGGGTGCTGTAGATGGAAACAAGTTACCTTTAAAATATGAAGTAGTAAATTCTATGACAGAATTAAATATAAGTGATGTGAATTTTGTACTTAAAATTTTTCATACAAGATTGCTGCAACTTCCACGTTGATGTAGATGATTTTAGTAATTATGTGGCTTTTATAGAGATGTCTTCAGTTTATTAAATACAGGTGTATCTTCCTACCCATTTCCTGATTTCCTTGGAGATGATGGAGTAACAGGTACTGTTTTTAGTTTAGGATTAATTTGATGTTGGCTCGTCTCCATTTGACTTTCCAGATTAGCACTATCTCTCCTAACTACTCCGGGTGCCAGGATTCTCCCTCCAGTGGACTGTGTCACAGACTCTCCATGCCCGCTGTTTGACCCACCGGCAGAAGGCGAGAAGCTAGGAGGAGAATAAGGTCAGAGTGCATATTCTCTTCGTCCATTTGCTGGGCTGTGATTTGACAGTGGTGTGTTCTTCTATCTAGATCCACAGCTTCTATTGGTGCAGAACTTCTCCCACCATCATAGCTCCTGTGGGCCTCCGGTGACAGCAACTCTCTTTGTCCTCCAGTTTAGCAATAGTAACAACTTCCCACAGCTGGAGTTCTTAAGGCTTCTCCCTCTCTAGTTAATGTCTTTAGTTCTAATCACTATTCTATAAATAAATCCTTCCTTAAACTGTCTCATTTATCACTTGCGTGTGTCCTACAAGGATTCTGACTAATAAAGTTATCTTTATTCTTGAAGCATTACTAAATCACCAGTTTTTCCTTGAGGTAAATCTCCATTCCTCTCTTTGTAAAGAAGGCTTCTAGACCAATTACAGTCACATTTGTGCTCCTGCATCTCTTCCTATATACTCTACATTGGCATTTAACTCTCCGATTGTAATTAATCACATATGCCTCTCTCTTCTTTTGAAAAGTTTCTCTGTTCTACTGAACGTTATATTCCCAGATCTTGAATGATACTTAGGAAAACTAGTACTCAATAAATGCTTTATGAGTGAGTTAATATCTGGGCATGAGTTCCCTAACTCATGAGTAGAGGTAACTCAGTAACTCTGACAGTATCGTGTAGCAATTGTATCATCTCAGGATAGTATATCATAGTGGCTTTGAAGATGATATTTTTGAGTAGTTTCTACCATTTTACACTAATAAGTGACCTTGAAGATACTTAACTCTTAATGCTACAGTTTGTGTATGAAATGTTGATAGCAGTATTTATTTAATGTGTTTAAGATTTTGGCTCATAAAGCTATGCAAATATTTTCTATTATATTTTCTGTTTTTATGATCTTATATAATATGTGTCAATGAGGAAAGAGTTAAAATGGCATGTTTATGGTAAACAAAGAAGATATTTCAGAAATGCTTGCAAACTGAACATAAATATATCATCAGAATCTTAGTACCTCCATTAGGAGTCTTAAAAACACATAAAATTGATACTGTAGAATTGTTGGTCAAAATTTAGTCTATTGTTAGGTTCTTAAAACCCAACAGAAGACCATATCTTTTGTGTGCATAGTAATAACAAGCCACAAGCAACAGTGCTTCATAATAATTTCTGTAGATATTCAGCCTCAGGTAGCATTGGGTTGTATTTATTGTTGGCATTTTTACTCAGTCCTATTTCTTTTCACTGAATATTTGGAAGACATTTCATTTTGATTTCCTAAATGCAGGTGATATTTCACTAATCTTCCAGGGATTAAAAAAATTAAAATAGGAGTATGGACCGGGCTTCTGTGTGTTATCTCCTTCAGCTGTAATCATGTTATGACGACATCTATTTCTATCAAAGGTTGAAGCAAAAGTTCTGAAGTTAAACTTTTGGGGTTTAAATCTCTGCTCTAGTTACTAACTATATGATCTTGGACTGACATCGTAAATTCTGTTTCAGTTTCTTTAACTGTAAAAGGAGTAACAGTGACATTTACTTTATAGGGTTGTTACAGAGATGATAATAATAAAGTTCTTAGAAAAGTCCCTGGAATAATTTGTCTTCAAAGTGTTCAATATTATTATTCTTAAAACAAAACAAAGCTCCTGTTACTAAAAAAGTAGAAAAATTATTGCATTTGATAATGGAAAAGATGGTTCTATACAAAATTTTGGAAAAGAGAGATAAAACATGGCTTTTCAAAGAGCAGGACAACACATTCCATTTTTAAAGAATGATCCTGAATGGTATGAGGTTGACAAAAGTTTATTCTTTCTCTGAGTATCAATTATTTCAGTACCGTTTGTTCATGAGGTTCTCCTTTCTCAGTGAATTATCTATATACGCTTTTGAAAAAGTAATTGATCATGAATGTGCAAATTTATTTTTAAACTTTCTGTTCAATTGCATTTATCCATATATGTATCAATATATCATCGACCTATCTATCCATCTGTCTATTATCTATCCTTATTCCAATGCTAAGTCTTGATTGCAGCAGTGTTATAATAAATCTCAAAGTCAGATAGTGTAAGTTTTCTAACTCAGCTCCTCTTTTTCAAAGTTATTTGGGTCATTTGTATTTCCATATAAGTATTAGAAGTATTTTATTGATTTCTACCACAAACTTACCAGGATTGTATTGGGATTGCATTAAATAGATAGCTCATTTTTGGTGGAATTAACATCTTAATACTGAGTGTTTTAATCTATGTGGTATTGTCAACTATTTATTTTGGTTTTTTGTTTCACTAATATTTTATAAATCTAAATGTATACAAATTTCACTTATTTTTATATTTATTTTTAAATATTTCACTTTTGTGATGCTTTTATAACTAATGTTTCTTTTTTTAATTTCAGCTTTCAGTTGTTCATTGTTAGGGTACAGGAACATAATTGTTTTAAATTAATTTTCTATGTTGTCATCTAATGGAAGTTCACTTATCAGTTCTAGTATCATGTACTATATATTCTGTCATATTTTTTACATAAAAATTTGTGAATGAAACAGTTTTGATACTTTCCAATTTGGTTGCATTTTATTTTATAAATTTTACTTCCTTAACTAGAAATTCCAGTACAAGCCTGTTCTCCTCTTAGAATATGGTCTGCCCTTATTCTATCTCATAAAGGGTGTGTTATCTTTAATAAATCCCATTTGCTTTTGCTTTAAAAAAGAAGAAATTCCAATACAAAACAAAATGGAAGTGGTAAGAGCAGGTGTTTATACCTTATTCCTCAACTTAAGGGAAAATATTTGATTTGTCATCTTTAAGAAAGGTACCTACAGTTTTTGTAAATACTCTTCATGCTGTGTGCTTTTCCTTCTATTCCTAGTTTACAGGGAGGTTTTGACATAAATAGATGTCCGTTTTTATCAAATCCTTTTTTTTTTTCTTTATTAAGGTAGTCAAATGTCGTTTTCTTTTTTCATTAATTGATGGTAAAATGTCAAATTCAATTAGAGAAGAAGAATCTCATGTGGTTTTGTAACATAGTGTAGGAGGTTTAGTTAAGCAGTCTCTGTCTTTTCTGTCTATTTGAACCTTGAAATCTTTAAAGAAGGCAGTTAAGAAGGAAAGGTTGATGATTGCAGGACTGGGTGGTGGTGGTGAGTCAGAGGAAGTTGCAGTCCACAGGCATGAGACGGAAGTCCTGAGGACAAATTGAAACCCATGTCAATTTTTGCTGCAACTAACCTTCAAGACATGGTTTCTTTGAAGGAGAAACTGACATCCTTTGCCCTTGAGCTAATCACACACTTTGTCCTGGAGTAAGAGTAGTTAAGGAGCCTTCAGATAAACTTGGAGCAGTTGCAACTCCAGCTGCTGCCCTAGGCACAGCAAAAGAGCCAAAAGATAAGCAACATTGTGTCTGAACTATGATATGGCTGCTGCTTCGATTATCTGCTTTCCAATTTTTGCAGGAGAATTCACCTTGTGTCGGCCCAATCTAACCTAAAACATGCAAGGATAGAAATTCTCAGACATACTTCAGCCCAGATAATTTGACATGTTGAAAATAGTCCCCAGTGAGTTACAGTGATTGATTTTCAAATGTTAAACCAAACTTGTATTCCTGGAACAAACCCTATTTAGTCATGATGTATTAACCAGTTAATATATTATTTGATACAATTTGCTAAAAATATTTTTTTCCTAAAGTTGGTTTGTAGGGTTTTTGTTTGTTTGTTTGTTTGTTTTTGTTTTCCCCATCTTGTACTATATTTGTTTGGTTTTGGTATCAGAGTAATGCTGGCCTCACATAATGAGTTTGTAAGTATGCCTTCCTCTTCAACCAAAAAAAAAGGAGAATTTTTTTAAGAGTTGTTATTACATTTTCCTCAAAGAAAAATTCACAAGTGAAGCAATCTCAACCTGAGTTTTCTATTGTGAGAAGATTTAAAATTACAAATTCAAATTCTTTAAGGGCTTTAGGGAGAGTGATTACAGTCTTCTTGAATGAGCTTTGGTACTCACTCCTATTTTTCCATTCCATGTAAATCATTAAATTTATTGGCATAATGTTCACAACACTCTCTTTATTGTTCTTTAATATTTGTAGGCTAGAAATGTCACCTTCCTCATTTCTTATCTTGGTAATTAATACCTTTGCAGTTGTTTTTTCTCTGGACAGTCTAGTTAAGTATTTGCCATATTTATTATCTTTTCAAAGAGCCAATTTCGATTTCATTGATTTTTTTCAATTGTTTTTCTGTTTTCTATTTCATTCAATTTTGCCCTCATCTTGATTATTTCCTCTTTCCTACTCTACATTCTATCTCTGTAATTGTTTCACGCACATTTGAAAAGAATGCATTTTGTTGTTATTGTGCAGAGATCTATATAAGTGTAAACTAGATGAAGGCTGTCAAATTATGTCCCTTACTGATGCTTTGTCTATCTTTTTTTAAATCAATTATATGAAGAAGTACGTTGAAGTCTTCAGCTATAATTGTCAATTTGTGTATGTCTCTTTGAAGCAATAACATTTTTATTTCATTTATTTAGAAGCTCTGATGTTAGGTACATAAATGTTTAGAATTGTTATGTCTTTTTGAAGAATTGATCTATTAATTGTAGTAATGAAGCTAATTTCTTTATTCATCATAATAATCTTCCTCTGATTTCTTCCCTGGTATAAACAAGCTTTCTTTTGATTAGTTTCAGCACTGTTTTTTTTTTTTTTTAAACTTATATTTAAAGTAAGTTCTTGTAGGCAAATTAGTTGGCTCCTGTTTTTTTTTTTAAATCCAGTCTGACAATCTCTGTCATTTAATTGGGTTCTAAGAACTTTATAGTTGATTCATGCAAGAAGAAACAGCTATGTCATACTAAGTCACCACTATCAGTGAATTAATGAACAGCTAAGCATTGTTCCCTGGGGAAATGGAGTTAGAATCTTAGAGATTTTAGCCCTAATTTATTTGTTGGGCCACCAGTATATAAACTTTATTTAGTGTTTCTTTTTAAAGATATCTTACTTAATATATATAGTTGATTCATTATCAGTGAGCTCATAACTAGCAGTAATGAAACTCCTGCCTGAGTGAAGCTTATCTAGCATATACATTGTCACAGTAAGGTACGACATTCTTGTACTTAGGGACACTATATAGAAACTGAGCTTGAGGCCATTTTAAATAGTGAAATCATCAACAAAAATGCAAAACATATCCCTAAATAAACCTCAAAAAGGACATTTGTTTACAGTATAAGACAAGAAGACAAGAGTGTTGCCTTGTTTAACTTCAGCAGCTAACACACATTGGATACTTACATTTTTTATTGCTTTGTGTATGCCCATGGACAGCTATGAAAGTACAGCAAATATTGATTTTGAGGTAACAAACAAATTCTAGTTAGCAGGCAAGTTTGCAAATACAGAATCCACCAATAACAAGGATTAGCTCTACATCAAACATGATTATTAACATAATTAGATTAGATTCTACCATTTTCTATTGCTCATTTTTTTCTTATCCTCCTTTTCTACTTTCTTTCTTTTGTATCATTCCACTTTATTTTATTTAGCATATCTTCTTGACTTATTAGCTATATTTATAACTCCTTTTTAACTCTATTTGTTGCTGGATTTAGAATATATTGTATACCGCTTTAAAATATAACAGCCTATATTCAAGTGCTATTATACAACTTCATTGTGTGTATTCATACATAGTAAATGTATAATTTCAGTTTTTTGTGTCTGGTATTATTGTTTTCCTGAATTATATTTCTATTTAAATTATAAGGCTCACAGTAAATTGTTATTATTTTATGTTTAAAGAGATTGAAATAAAAAGAAAATGTTTATATCTACATAATTACCATTTCCTACACTCCTCATTCCCTTGTATAGACATGGGTTTTTTTTTATCTATTTCCGTTTTCCTTCTCTGTAACACTTCTTTAAGTAGAGGCCTGCTGCTGCTGAATTCTCACACTTATATATCTGAAAATTTTTTTATTTCGTTTCCATTTTTTGAAATATAGCTTCTGTGGGAAAAATTTCTCAGCTGATTTTTTTTCCCTTTTGTACTTTAAAATATAACTCTATGCCTTTTTAGTCCATTGCTTCCGTTCATAAATATATTCTAATATTTCTCTCACACAATAGGATTATTTTCTCTATTGCTAGTTTAAAGTAATTTTGGTATAATATACCTTCTCATAGTTTTCTTTGTTTCTTTTGCTTAAAGTTCATTGAACTTCCTGGATTTGTGAGTTTATAATTTGTGAGTTTTTATCAAATTTGGAAAATGTTTAGTCATTGTTTTCAAGGATTATTTTGTCTTCAAATATTTCCTCCCCTCCCTTTAGTGAGTACATTTACTGTTTGATATTATTCCTATAGTTCACTGTTTCTTTTAAATTTGTATACTCTGTTTCATTGTGGACAATTTCTACCACTGTCTTCAAGTTCACTCATGTTTTTTTTTCTGCGGTTTCTATTATTCTATTCTTATTAAGTGTATTTTCAATTTAAAATGCATAATTTTTAACTCAATAAATTTAATGTGACTCTTTTAATATCTTTCATATCTCTTCTAAATGTGTTTAATCTTTCTTTTTGCATCCTGAACATATATATGGAAAGCAGTTATGTAGCATTTAAATCCCTTATTCACTAATTCTAATTTTTGCATAATTTCTAGGTTATTTTAATAACTTTTCTCCTTAATGTTCTTATTTTCCTGTTGCTTTGAATACTAGGTAATTTTCTCTGTTAAACACTTCACATTTTACCTGTTGAGTATTGGGTATATTTTATATTTATATTATTAGAAATAATTTTTGAATTTTTCTGATCAACAGTTATTTGGAAATAGTTTGAACCTTTTGCATCTTGTCAAACTTTTGACTTGGACCACAGTTGAGTTTTTTAAGTCTCTTGAGTATACTACTTGATCCCTACTAATTATATAATTTCTACTCTGGCTGATAGAAACAGGAATTATTCTTATTCATATGTGTGCTCAAGAAATAATTCCCTTCAATCCTTTTTTTCTTTTCCTCGGTCTTAATTTCCTCACATGCTTGTGCTGATCACAGTTCACTTGAAGACTTGAGGGAGAAACTTCTCTTGCTCTCAAGACTGTCTTCAAATACCAAGTGTTTTTTCTCTAGCAGCTCTGTGCTTTTGTGTACACTGTCTTGCAAACTCCTATCCACTTTGATCAACCTAGATTCCAGTTCTGTCTCCTAACTTAAGAGCTATTGCCAGGTTCTGTCTGGCTCTCCCTCTGTGCATTACAACCTGGAAAATATCTCAGTGTGTCAAGCCTGGACAATTTCAAAACTTACTGTCTTTGCTTTCCACTGATAAGAGATTACTCTCATTCATTGTCTGATTTTCAGTGACTTCAGACATGTTCCAGACAGGAAGCTAAATCCTTTCCCTGTTACTTTACCTTCACCAAATGATAATCAGTATTTTAATTTTATTTGTTTCATGGTTTTATTTGTCTTTAATTACTACTTTCAATTTTATAGCTATATATTGCCTATGTACATGAGGACTGTATCATGATTTTTAATATTTTTGAGAAACATAATACAGCAACTGAAGCTCCCCATGGACATTAAGTGGAAGGAGAGGAACAATTTCATTGTTCTTTAATAAATGTCTATATATTATTCAAATTGTGAATATCCGATTTGAAGCAGACTATGACCTCAGTGTGTTTTTGCTTTGAATGACCTTAAGTTTTAAGAATAATTCCTTTAATTTGTTGCTCTTCTATTTGCCTTACAATACCTCCCCACATTGTTTTACTTTTGTGGCTTTTGTGACAAGGACACAGACTCCTCTGGTATTTATTGTCTATTATTTTCATTTACTGTGTATGTATATAGTTTTCTCCCCCTACCTAACACAATTCTTGCTTAATTTCATTTGATGTGTCCTTCATCATTCTACACATTTCTTGAAATAAATTTAAATTAACTCCTACCCTTTATGATACTAATTATTCTCCATAGTGATTGAAAAATTGGTCTTTAGTGCGTTACTTGAATTTTTTATGCCTATATAGGTCCCTCCTACTTTCACCAATGAGATGGTATGTGTATTAATATTTGAAATGTTTTCACTAGTGTCTGGTCTGATCAAGAAGCCAAGATGACTTTGGTAGTTGATTACATTCTACTAGCAGTCACAATGAAGAAAAGAAAAGGAAAATTCCAACAATCTGATAGTAGAATTTGAGGAGAGAAAAAGGAATGTGAAATGCTATGTGAAATTGTAAGGATCGTTTACATGTGATGGAAAGAATGGGGGGAGCTCCTCCATGTCTATCATCATTTATTTATTCAACAAATATTTGAATGCCTACTACGTGGTAGATACTTCTCAATGTAATTTTTATATCAGTGAACAGATGATCCCTGCTCCTGTTATTCCTTACATTTTCATACATTTTATCAAGAGTGGAAAAAAGGAAGAAGAAAATTAACAATAAGATAGATCAAAATATAATAAATTGTAAGGTATATTCTAGAGTGATAAATACTTTGATAAAGAGGGAAATTAGAGAAGGGTTATAGCATTTAAAGACTGGAAAATTGGGAGACTGTAGTTTTAAACAGGGGAGATTTGATCATAGACTGAAAGGAGCTGAAAAAACTAACCAGTTAGCTGTTTGAGGTCTTCCAGGCTGAAACAACAGCTAAAATAAAAACTCAAGGTTGGAATGTCCCCAGGGTGCCTATGAATCCCTGTGTGGCTCTGAATGGAGAAGGAGAAGAATCAGAATCATGGAGAAAACAGAGAGTAAGATTATGAACAATATTTTTAGACATTATGTGGGCTCCGGTGTTTACTCTTAGTCAAATAAGAAGCCACTGCAGGATGTTGAGCAAAAGAATGAGCTGATCTGATTTTTGGCATTTGAGAGCTTTCTCTGACAGCTATGTTGAGAATAGATCATGTGTCTGGTAAATATAAAACATATGTGTGTTCTTAGCTTTTTATTAGTTTAAAAAATTTATTATTTATTGAGGTAATTGATTTACGAAATAATGTAAAACCGTATGTGTAGTTCCCCATTCCTTAATTGTATGACAATATGCCTTGCCCACCACCCAGTTACCAAAAGTTCTTCACCACTGTGCATTGGACCCCACCACCCCATGCTTCCAAAAAAGCAAGGTTGTCTTTTATAAAGATTTTCCAAAAATTTATATGAAAGATGACAGTTTGCCAGTATAGCACCAATGCAAATGGTAAAAAAGTGGTTTTATCCTAGATTGATTTCAAAAGTAGGTGTAAGTGCACTCTGGTGGTTTAGTTATTAAATGAGTAGCCTCTGGACAGTGCAGTACACATACATCCCAAGGGTTGGGTTTGCATCCCAGAGCCCACATGGGGAACAAGCAACCAAAATGAACAACTAAATAAAATAAATAAATGTTTCTTCCTCCTCTCTTCATGCTTACCTACTTACTCACCTTCATTCCTGCCAGCACCTTTCCTTTAAAATAAAAGAGAGATAGAGTTTTCATTGAGCAATATAAGAAACCCTGCCTATAGAGAAGGATTGAATCACTGATGCTACCTAAGTAGTCTGCATGCATCTGGTTTTACCTCCTTCAGTTCTTAACCTTTCTAAAATACAAATCTGAACCCATCCTTAGCTAACTGAAAGATTACTTTGGGTTATCACTTATTTTAGGGTAAAGCCCAAACTTCATTTAGCTTTTGCATGTTTCTTTGTCCCCTGTTTTCACTCCCATTCTCTCACCCCCATCACCATGTAGACTATGATAAAGACATACTTTACATCTCCCAAATCTGTCATTTCTATTTCTTGCTCACCTTGCACTTATCATGTTAGATGTTACATCTTCAGAGGAGCTATTATTGATGAAATACACAATCATCCCCCAAAATATATTCATATACATTAATATATTGCCATTATTAAAACAGTTCCCACATTATAGCATAATTTCTTGCTTATTTTATCATTCATGGTTAGCTTTGAAAGGATGAAGTTCTGACTGATTTCTCACTGTTCAAGTTAGCTATTACTAACAAATCACACCCAACCACAGAGACTGAATATACAGCAATGATGGCTTATTTTGCTTACAAATATATAATACAGGCAATCTCAATGAATAAGGTTTATTTTCTAAGCTGGGATGATCTAACCTAAGCTACACTCAGGAATTCACTTTCAGATGTCTCTTACATGTGACTGGCATATTGATAATGACTCAAATTTCTCTCTATGGGGGCCTATTTATGAGCTTAGTGAGCTCCAAGAGCAAGCCTTCCAAGAGATTCAGTCAGAAACTAGATCACCTGTCATGATCTAACATCAGGATTTATATAGCCTCTCTTTAACATAGTTATAAGCTTCACCAGATTCAAAGGAGGAACATTGGACCTCCCCAACTCTCTATGGAGAGAATGGAAAAAGTCATTTTTTAGGAAGAGTATGTATAATGGAAGGTATTGTTGCAGTCATTTTTGGAATACACAATCTTCCATCCTCGCTGTTGTGTCTTAACCACATAGCTAATTGTTCAGCATATATTAGGGGCTCAATAAATCTCTGGAAAAATTAATATGCTTTTCCTAAGAGCTTCCCTTTCAATCTACTATAAGAAACTTCCCTTCATTATGGAGCTCAGTGTGTTTTTATATTTTGACTTTGTTTTATTTCTGAGGATTGTGTTATTCATGGGGAGTAAGTCCATGTAGCTAATTCTGTGTGTTTTAGTTGGATAGAATCTTTGTTTGTTCCACTAAAGCCATTTCATCTGTAAAATGTTTACAGGGACAAGAATTCTCAATATTAGTTATTCCTCATTAGGATAGTACCACATTTTTTGACAAACGCTGCATATAGCAGAAACCATTAGTGTGCTAAGCAGTATAATTTTCTGGAAACCAATTGGATAGGTTTATGCATTTGGCCTTCCTATAAAACTTTGGACTAGACATTAACGTTTAGCTATTACAGTAACAAAATTAATAAACATTGATTTGCAGAGTGTCTTTCTTTTGCGAAGTCCAAAGTCTTTACTTAAAATTTTTGTGAAGTAGCAAATTAAGAACCCTATATGCCTTTCCTGGAATGGTAGCTATTAAAATTAAGTAGAAGTTAGATCAGAGCTATCCAGAAAGCATTGTTTCAAATTTATGATCAATTTCCTCCCATATCTACATATCTAAATAGAGTCCCAAGACACCACAATAGAATGAAAATCCAATACTCCCATTTTGTCAAGATTTGGAAGATGGGCAATGGCATTTACTGAAGGCAGTGGAATGCTATTCTTACAAACACACAGAGCTCCAACTCTCAGAGAGATATGACTTGCTCCCTGTTTATCTAATGCTTTGGTCCAAGCTCATTCCACCATAAAGAAGTAATTTTTTCTAAAACCATACTTCGAAGTCCTTGATGATTTTATTCATAGCACATTTTAACGGAGGGACAGGTCATGTGATAATGTTTTCCTGATAATTTGTGATGCTATATTTTCTAGGAAGATAATCTCAATTTCCCTAATAAAGAAATTTCTCCCCTTACCAATATTTCCATAATGCCCTGCACCTATTTTTACCTTAAATTTTCACTTTATATTATGAGTATTTTTGAAAATAAAATTCTGTCTTCTATATCAAGCTAAGAATTAGAAAGAGAGCAAGATAGTGAGAGGGGGTGTGAGAGAGAGAGAAAGAGATTAGCTCTTTCTTATTTATAGCTATGATGAGGGAGAGGGTGAATGAGACATACTGATGAGATACTGGGTCCATCCAGAAAGAATTGTGGAGAAAGCCGTTTGATCAGGATCACACAACAAGTTTATCAAAACCAGAATCAGTGAGTTTAAGCTCCCTATAAGCCAGGAAAGTTACATCAAGGAAATGCACACGTGTGTATACAACCAACGCTGCTTTCCTCTCACTCAGGCAAGATGGATTGTTGCATGTATGAGGAGTGAGGTTTCTTCCTTCATGAGTGTATCCAGGTTACTTGGAGTAAAAACAGTGGGAGTTTCTAGGGGTATGTCCTAGACTCAAGTTGCTAAAATGGAGTCTTTGTTTGGGGGTCTTTACTCTTAGAAGTTTCAGGTTTTGCCAGTTAGTTTTCTGGTCATATATCTGCATACTGCCTATAGGTTTAAGCTATACTGTTCCCACATTGCTTATTTACATAAAACTTACATCAGCACAATGCCAAAGAATACTTACATATTTCAGTACAAGTAATGAACTCGTTTTTTGTGGTGCCAGAATTGATAGCTTGATTCTCTGTTCATTAGCTCAAATTCCTCTAGAATTAAAGTTTTTACTTATTCTTTCAGTCTCTTTAAGCTGAATCCTACCTGCTAACTCTGGACTCTCCTGCCCTGGAAGCAAGATTTCCCAGTAGAGTCTCAGTCTATGATCTTCTCCATTATTCCTGCTATTCCTTTTCAAAGTAGAGCATCAATGTGTACCTTTTATAGTCTTCTCTTGGTAACTTCTCTTATGCTTTGTAGCCCCTACCAGACCACCTGTTTTCTCTTTCTCCATCATGTTTGATGAGATCCACTCTGCCTCTCTCCTACCTGCTTTTTCTGAGGTCTACTGCACTTCAAAATTTTCCTTTTTGTCAGAAACAGACACACACACACACACCCTGAAACAAAACTTATACAACTTAAAATCTTAGCCTATAGAACGATACTTTCACATAGGTGCTCAATAAGTGCATTGAATAAGTGCTTTTCCAAATTTAAAAAGGCTTTCATAGCAGTCATCTTAAGAATAAAAAAGAAAAAAACCCAAACCCCCAAAAAACAACCCAAAAAACAAACAAAAAGTTGAAAATACAAAGTGAAAAAAATGCATAGTTACCCTTCTTATTGAAAAAGTACTTGAGAGGTGATTACAATTTGCTATTCTGGGAGAGGAAGGCAACAACACTTTTGTAAAGAAAAAAGACAAAGTCACTAATTTCTTATTATTTTGCCCAAAGATCATTTTGATCCTGATGTAGACACCCATTATCTCAAGTGTAAATTTCAACAACCATCTCTGACAAGACCAAAACAGTATTTGCAAAAGACCAATACAGAGAGCACCGTAATTGTATCAATGCTTAAGATTCTCTTTTGTTTTGCCTTTGAGCAAAGCACATCAAAGCATTTGCCTTTTCTTTAGACCAAAGCCAATTCGGTCAGTTGAGGCTGAGAATAGAAAACCACAGTGAGATGGATTTGTCCCCAAACTCTGGGGAGACAAGAGTTATGTGAAGTATGTTGAAGAAAGAAAAGTGTGACTGTCAGGAGACATTCTACTAACCAACAATTTGACTATCAGAAAATGTCAGATTCCTATATTCTAAGGTATTCTCAAGAAGAAAAAGTTAGAAGACTGTCTTCCGAGCTTACATTGTTCATTCAATCCAAAATTCTGAATGTGAATTGATCCCTCAAGCATGATTTCTTCCTGCTCATTGGCTACTTCTTTCTAGCCTCAGTGACCTCCTCACATTCCTTGGGCAAGCCAAATATATACCTTCCATGGGAGCTTTGCATTGTCTCTTCTGCTCTTAAATCGTCAGGACTTAGCTCTACTATGATCAGAGAGGTTTGAATCTTGACCAAAATAACATTGTACCTCTTCTCACTCTCCTCCTCCTCACCATGTCATATTTTTCTATATACCATTTTGTATATTACATATACATGCATTAATTATTGTCTGTTTCTTCCCACAAGGATTTATGTTCCACCAAAGCAAAGATTTTGGCTTCATTTAATGCTATTGTCTCAGCCCTTGGAAAATTTCTAGCAAAGAGTGGGTGCCCATTATATATTTGTTGAATGAATACATTTTTCATGTGTTAGTTACCTCACTATTACATTCCACTTTGTTATTTCAAAATTCTACTGCAGTCTTTTAGTAACACCAACACAGGTATGCATGTTCGGGAAGTGATTTCTCCCTGTAGGCTGGTACAGAGCAGAGAGAAGTGAATGAATTCAAGGGGATGAAACATGAACTTGTTTAAATTTCCATTAATATTGGAATTTTTAGGTAGAGGTGACTATAAATATGTAAGCCCTCTGCTAAACTCACGGAAAGCTTTGAATCTTTGAAAAGCAAGACTATAGGGTCCGGAATTCAATTCAATCTTATTTCAACTCTAAATGATAAGGTAACTTTAGTTGACATCTACATTGTAAGCAGACAGACATGCTTGGAGTGAGGGGGAGCACCGCAAAGGAGCGGTGCTCTGGTCCCAAAGAATTAGCAAGTTAGTATGACAAAATTTTCTGGAACAATTAACATGGGACTAACAGGTGCCCTGGCTTTTAGCCTGTAGTTAACAACTTTGTCTCATTCTCACGCATTCATTCAAGGAAGCACACTTGCACGTCCCTCTTTGTAAACTACTTAAGCTTTTTTTTTATGAAGAGTTGAACATCCCCAAGGGACAGCTCGATTACATATATCAGGGAGTCACCAAGTCTTCACCCCCACATTGTTTGCTTATAATACTTAAAAAAAAAAGGAAGTATCAAGTATCAGGACCACTGGCTGCCAATTTCAGTGACACAATAATCTTTCTTTCAAAAAAAAACCCGGAAAATCATTAGTCATCCCTGTAAAACATGGTGGTTATTCTGCCTCTCCAGCTGTGATGTGACCTTATTACAAATGCATAACTCTGCAAAGGCCTGAGCCCTGCCAGCTAGGGACACAGAGTATTTTATTTGCTTCGCTGACATGTGTAGTGTCTTCTGCCGAAGCTCTTTAGGAATGAAATCTTACAGCCAAGTCACACTGTAAGGTAAGTGAAGCCTACCCCTAAAATTTTGTTTAAATTTCTGGTGATCATTTGTTAGCTATTACCTAGTATAGTGAGGCATTATAAAATCAACCTACTCAGGCTTCCTGTCTTTCTCTCTGGAAGGAGGAATTGTGTTTGCAGCATTTTCTAAGTTATTGTTGACTAGTCTCTTAGATACTTTCCACATGAAGGAAAACGGCATCTAAAAATGACAACTAAGATGAAGTATGAAATGTTATATTCTTTCCTGATTGCCTTCAAGTCTTATAATTCTTTTGTCAGAATATTTCAGGCACTATGAAGAAAATTCAAGATAAATAAGTCTAAGAAGTTATTTTAAATGGCTAGAATTTTCAAAATGAGCAATAAAAAGAGGGCATGTGTGCTATCACAGGATGTAGCATCTCTGAATGAAAGGTAGAGTCCAGGGTTATATATTCACTGACATATTCAAAAAAAGGTTTACAATAAGCCTTAACTCAGTAGTTATTGAATACAATGGGAATGCACCGATTCCTTAAGACATAGGAATCTCAACATTTATCAAAGCAAAAGTCATATTTCCAAAGTTTGATATTAAATCATTTCAATGACTTGTAATTCAAACCATGACTATCCATGGAACGCATTTTTTTTTTTTTTGAGAGTTTATTCACATAAAGGAAGTAATTATCATTGTTTCCGCAGGATCAGAATTCTTATTTAGACTTACGTGTTCAGGGTAAATCTTTTTGGTCCAAAGGGAGATAGAACTTCTGTACAAGTTTAAAACACAGAGGCACAATTAGAAGTGGAATGCTCTCATCGGTTATTTTCAAGACTAAGTTAACTAGTGTAATCTTCAGTAAAACTCAGAGTCATTTCACTGAACATTCTTCATGTTGAAAATGTTTTTTGTTAACTCATCTCTAGTGTCTGGTAAACATCAAGCTACAGATTAGTGTTTCATTTTTCTAAGCAAAGCTATAGCATTAATCACATCATCATCAGAAATAGCATGCCTGGGGTGATTGGAAAAGTAGTCCCTTAATTGTTCTAGACGGTACATCAGGTAAGATGGTGAGAAGTCATGGGAATACCTATGACATGGCATCAGGGTACAAAAAGGTGAACAGAGCTTCAAAATTTCTTTTATGTCACACTGACCCTAGATATAACAAGATCAGCAAACAATTACCTCCTTAGTAGTTCACATTTCTTTTTTACCTCCTCCACCTTTCCCCTTATCTCCTCCTCCCAGCTCAGCATCTTTCAATAATCATCAATGAACCCTCAGTGATAGAACTTTGAGATCCTTAATAGATAAATAAATTGAGTCTCCAACTAAAACAATCATGAATTTGTTCAGAATTGGTTTCTTGATATTGCCCCTTTTCAGTAGCTCAGGAGGAAATTTGGTAAAGAATAAAGCTTTCTCACTTCTGGATTATTTGTTTGATTTTTTTACTTTTCTACATGCTGCTACTGGTCTTTTGACAAATTTTTACCCTCATGCTCATCGAGACTTTTGGAGTGTCTACATAAAAACTCTTTGAAACTGCCAAATGGACAAATATGTAAGAGATCATTATTAAACTGAGTGCTTTCCATTTTCCTTGCTATCCTTTTGTGAGTGTTTTATTATTTAATGAAATTCTCAAGAAAATCATCCTGTATCCTAACCTCATATAAGTGTCTACTACAGGACAAGCTACTCTCCGCTATGGGGGTCCAGGTGTTGGTTGGTACCACTCCTAAGTAATGCAGGTTTGTTTTGATCCATTTTAGACAAAGGAAATTGATGGCAGGGTGATTTTAGGAAGAAGGAAAAAGAAACACAACATAACACAAAATGAAACAGAGATACACATTGAGGTCCCTGGAGTATTAACTGTGGAGTTATTTCTGTCAGAGAAAATTGCTCCTGTGAAGCAAATATGACATCTGAAAGAAACAGGGAACTGTTTGGGGGTCCCTTCTGAGGCCTTCCCTGTTTTGTAGATTACTGCCCTGGGAATGAAGGCCCGTTTACCAGGAATTGATGTCTCTTTATTTCTAGTTGTTAAGACAGTCTCCGGCTTGGGGACCTGCTTGGGTATTGATTTATCACTTTGAAGTTTTCACAAGTTTATTTATTTATTTTATTTTTTGTCTCTCAATCCAGTATGGTTTTAGCAGGCAATTCCCATGGCTTTTCTGGAGTATGCATAACAGTAGACTTTTAAGACAGGCTTGTTCTCCTTTTTATGGTTAGATGGAATATACTTCCCAACTGTGTGCTTAATTTCAGAGTTTGCTGAGAAGTGTGAGGGTTTAGATGTCCCACTAAATAAAGCCTTACAACATTCATAAGGGATTAAAAAGCACAGAGAGCCCTGATTCTACCTTTGTTATCCACTTTGGGAACTCACTTGATTCCCAGCTCATCTGAGAAGGAATACTTGTTCTCTCATTATGCCCCTTATTTCAGAGAGTTTCTTTTTGTCCCCAAACATAAATTTTATGAAATTGTAAAGGAGAAAATGTTTTTTGTATATTTATTCTTAAATTCCTCTAAGATTTTATATCTAACAGACAGTAAATATGCCCAAAGAACTGCCATAAAAATAAGAAAGCTTGTGAGCACTTTCATTACGCTTTTTAAAAAGAGACCTATGATGACTTTTTTTCACTGTCTAAATTGCAGAATTTCAAAAAGACAAGATAAGAATGTTAGTGGGTTCTTGACGCCATAGACTATTTATCATAGGTACTGCTAGGAAAAGGAATGGGCTATGGTAATCTTTCTAGTTATTTTAGTCTCCTTCTGGTTCATTCTCCAGGGAGGATATGGGCCAAAAGTTTTGTTAAGTTACTGCATTCTTAGGAAAGAGAGTTGTGCTAGATGGTGGAGGTTGTATGTAGAATGCAAAAGGTATTGTAGTGGAAGAAGCATTACTTTTAGGCTCACACACTCACTTTTTGCCACGTGACCTTGGGCTAATTAATATCCTGGACAATAATTTCTTTATTTTTAAAATTGACACAGTAAAGTTAAGAAAGTTTTTCTGAAGCTCCCAAATTAGGTATGCAATGCACTTGGCATAGGATGAGCACTTAGTAAATTGTCATCGTTGTTATGATATGGTTCTTGAATACTAGAAAATGCTACTTCAGGAAGATTATAAATATAAAAAAAAGCAACATGAGTGATAGAAACATGTTTTTTCTGAAGTAAGAAAAAATTATTGAGAAGTCTTCAGAGAAGTCAGGACTTAAATATGGCTTGACTTTAGTGAATCACTATGTGGAAAGAATTATGGGAAGTAAATGTTGAAGACCACATCTGGTAATCTATCATAATAGTGAGTTTGGGTAGAAAAAGAATCGAGATCACTTTTCAAGACTTTCAAATACCAGTTTGGACTCAGTATGATAGTGTAGGATTATCTATACAGGTGTTCATTAAGTTAGTGTTTATTAAGCTCCTAACAGATGTCCAGCTTTCCACTGGAATAGGAAATAATAAGATGACATCATCCCGTTCTTTGGAGTTGACAGTCTAGTGGGGAAGTAACAAAAAAAAGAAAAAAAAAACATAATGAAATAAACTGCTTTGAGGAAAAATATATTAAGTATCCACTGTGGATGAATGGTCTAACAAGGGTTTTTTGAGAAGATCAGTTTTTAACTGAGACTTGACAGATAAGAAGGATTCCACAAAAACAGGCATAAGGAAGAAGAATTTTGGAGCAGTAGGAACTATAAAATGTAATACAAAAACAAAAACAACCACAAAAACAAAAATGATATAAACAATAACAAAACTCCAAAGCACAGATCTGAAAGTACTTCCTACTTAAGGGTTGGTTCACAAATGAGGGCTTTCATCACCTGGAACCTTGTTAGCACTGTGTGATCTTAGGCACCACTTTAGCTCTCCTGAATCTGAAACTGCATTTTAAAAAGATCCCTACGTGATTTCTATGCACATTAAATTCGAGAAACAGACATTAAATTAACTTTTGAATTTGAACACATGAAGGACTTTGGTTGGGTTGAAAGGCTTTCAGTTGAATTGGGTAGAAGTCAGACAGGAATGGTTTGAAGTGTGGCTGAGATGTAAGAATGTAAGATGTAATATGCATATGTAAATAACTTACAGAAACATGAATGGGATGAGAACAGGGTAGAGGTAGCAGCTGAAAGGGGATATAGGATCAAGAGAGAAGTTACTGTAGATAGATAAGAAGGATCCCACACAAAAAAGAAAAGATGTATATTTGTGTGCACAAAGACCACATCTAGATGAGAGGGAGAGATGAGAATATATAGACAGTATCTCAGAAATGCAAGACAAAGTTGCAATGTGGAAAAATTAGTCTTTGATGGAAAATGTGACTCTACATTGGAACAAGAGGGATGGTGGAAAGGACATGTGCCCTATAGATTTATTGAAGGGAATATGAGCAGCTTCTGGCACACTAATTGTCTTTTGTCAATGAAGCATAAGGCATGAATATCAGCTGTAAACAGAAGGAAAATAAGGGAGAGGATGTGAAAGTGAGAAGTTAATGAATTAATCTCGGCTGAAGAACAAACAGAAAGCAAAATAATTGTAGGATTCTGGTGAGATCCTGTCCAGTGCCTATTTATAGTCATCAGTCAAAATATATCATGAAATCTACACGATTTTTTTTTCCTTGCTATGCTCACTTTACAGCACTTGTGTAGAAAAAGAAGATGGTTGCATTCATGTAGGTTGGGTTTAGTAATCAGAATTCATCCTTTAACATTGCCACATGTCTAATATAAGTTCTTAGCAACTGTTTCTGTCTACAGAAGTTAGAGGTTAGATGCAGATATTTAGTTCAAATTATATTAATCACCTCCACTATGTTGGACTTCTGCTTACATCTCCTGGAAGCTTCAGAGAAATGCTATACCTTCGATATTATCAGCCCTATTTTACTGATGAAAATTTGAATATAAATCTTAAGTAAATTTTAATGCCACGAGTCAAATTAAGTTCTTCATATTAAGAGCTACTTAACTCTCACCACTGAAGTCATGGCATAATAATGAAATAATTTTTTTCAAAATAGGAAAAATGTGCAGATTGTGGGTTTTATTATTATTTTTTAATCTTTTTGATTTAAAGCAAAAAGTGGTTTTCATTATCCCCTCTTCCCCATAGTGCTATAAAACTGAATGTAACATAATTCGTGTTCTCTCTTACCAGCCATCTACAATCATCAGATAACTACTCCTGGAGATCATGCCTCTTATTCCCTTGTTCACTGTGAACAAAGTCTGAGAGGAAGATTCAAGCTATGCATTGTGTAAAGAGTAGAGTGGGAATATTTCTCATAAGTTCTTGAGAACATGTTAAGTAACGGAACTCCCAAATGAATATCAGACAAAGAAGTAAGAAAACAAGCTCAAATGTCTACGTAAGCCTGGAATAAAACCTAAAGGAGTGAAGAGAGTCAGGTAAAAGATAATGAGGGAAGTCCTGCAGCATGGAGCAAACTGGGCAGTTGTTCATGACTTTAATCCAGTTGAAGCCATGCAGGAATTTGAGCTCAGTGTTGCTAGAACCTTCTATTATCCCTTAGAAAACAGCTTTCAATTTTACAAAATGTCAACATTCTTTAGGCATTTATTGTCAGCACCAAATACATCAGTCAGCAAAGTGTTAAAGCATAAACCAAGGTATATAAAATTTTTAAGAGTTTATTCAAACAGAAGTAAATTCCAATCAAACAATGCTAAACTGGAAGTAGTTAGGAGTGGTCCTTTGTAAGGAGCTAGGGGAAAGACTTTTTAGAGAGCCAGTTAGGGAGCAAAGAAAGGAAATCATTGATTGGTTTAGACCTAAAACCTAGTTGGCTGTTACTGGTTGTTTGTACTTAGCATTTTGGTTTTGTAACCTTGAGGCTTTTACAGCTTGGATTTTGATTTGCTTCCTTGGCATTAGAGCCACCTCAGTCTAATGACTTCCTTGTTTCATTAATTTAATAAGGTTTAGGCCTAGAGGCCTCCAATTTGTCACTTCTGACAGAAATGCATTTAAATTTGTGACAAGGGTCTTCATTTAAAAAAAGTCAGACATCCCTTTAAAGCTGGTTTTACTTTTAAATACTCTCAATTGATTAATATTTAATGGTAATGATAATAATAGTGATAAGTAAAATGCATTGAGAGCTTAGACAAACACTAATATTAAAGCATTGTCTACTTTTATTTATAGAACATACTGCAGGAAATCACTCTTATTAGAAACTTAGTTTAAACTATTTTAAAATGACTCATTTGAATAGGATCTACTAGATATAATTAAATATCTTTTAATTTTTTTTTTAAATTTAGTGAAGTTACCTGAGAGAAGGAATTAACTTCAAACCTAGAGAAAGTAAGGCAAACATGCTTTCTTGGTGCAATTATTCATTGGTGAGTTACCAATGCACAGACCAAAGAAACCTCCTTAAGAAAGAAAGTAGGAAATATTTGTATTCAGCAGTGGTTCTCGTTTACGCACCAAATATCTCACAAACTTAATCAATTTATCATAATGAACTTCCCAGGGGTAGTCAACAAGAGCATTATAAGCACAGCAGGTAAGTTTCCCAACAATAATGATGTTATGCTTCTTTCTGCATGAAGAATAATTTTAGCAGCTTACTATTTCAGCTAAGTTAAGCCTATAAATACACAGAAGACATAGTGACAAAAGTCACAGACTATCAGATAAGATTCACATGGAATATTGCTTAATTTAATCTCAGGAGTACTGAAAAATCTGAATAAGGTTCTAATCTAAGTGAATTTCTTGCTATTCCCTAAATACGCCTCAAATTTTTATGACTCCACATTTGGTCTTAGATTTATTTCCCTTTAACCTGGTTCATTAGGCCTGACAGTGTGTCAGTTTGCAAAGCCCAGGCTCAAAAGAACTTCCTCCCCACTGTTGCTAGTGAATAAATGTCTCTGCTATGTAAGTATCCACTGCAAATTCAAGAATGCTCAGGTAAGTTGGATTGTAAACATTCTTTTTGATAGAATGGACGGAGCCTCTTGGGAGAGAAAAATTCACTGGAACACATTGGTTTTCCAGAGCTAAGAGTTCTAAGGAATTTGGAACGATGACAAACCTTTCATCTCTCAGGTTGTGACAGGGCCACAGAGATCAGCAATCCTACCTAGCAAGGCCAGGGACAGCATCAGTATGGAGGTACATGCAGCTTTGCCACTCCCGATCCATTAGCAAGGCCCAGTCTCCTAAGGAATGCAAAATCCTCACAGGGGAATGCAACACGCAAACAGACAAACAAAATTAAGCAGAGATTTTGCTGATCAGATATTAGAGCTGTACATAGGGAAAAAAGAATGTGGTTACATAGGAGACCTGTGACTTTCAAATAGAATTACTTATTTCTATGAATAGGATCTTTGGAACAGCTGCATTGCATTATTTGACTTTGTTAAATTTGTAGCTGACTAAGATAGGTGCGGTAGGCTAATCCGTAGAAACTGTGTGTGTGTTACCTGACAAGCAAACAGACTAGCAGAGGTGATCGTCTGCGGAACACCTGCTTTCCCTCGTTTCATGCTTGTCCTTTTAGATTCTATTATTCATTTAACAGCTTAAATATTCTTTATGGATATTTGATCCAGTAACTGACCTCTTGAACCTCTCCAATGGTATTCCTTCACACATGGAATGAATTTCAAAGTCCCAACTTTGGCTTACAAGGCCAATGATCAGGTCACTCAGGTCCTCTCTGGTCTGTTTCCTATGATTCTATTTCCCTCCGAGCCCCCAAGCTCTAGTCACCTTGGCTTTCTTAACATTCTATGAGAATTTGCCACATAGACACCTTCTTCAGAGTCATTGTTGTTACCATTCAATCTGCATGGGAAATATATTTCCCACTTGTGGCTGCCTGCCTTGCCAACTCACTTCTTTTAGGTTTCTTCTAAAAACAGCACTCTACTTAAAATTGCCTTCTTGCATTTAGTTTCATCCTGCCCCAACCTGACTATCCCTTTCTTCACTGCACTATTGCTACTAACCTCTTTTATTGGAGCCCACAGGCTTAAGGACCCCCTAAATCATTCTATCTCCTCCACATGACAGAGATCGTCTCACTGCCACTCGAGATTATGCCAAGATCTCCAAGAGTTGGCGTCCAAGCTGAAATGATCCAGATCTCAAGAAGAGAAGGAAACATTTCTTCCACAAGTCCTTAGGTTGATCCTTTTCAGGGACAACTGACAATGGGGATATTCCTTCCCTTCTTGGAAGACCCTGCTCCTCTCGAAAGGTATAATCTAGTCTTTTCTTTTAGAAAATATATTTATGTGAGGACATTTCCTGAGTCTGGATTACTCAGTTTTCAGATTATGTTGCATCAAGACCTTTCCTTTTTCACCAGATTTTTTTCTAGAATCAAGGGAAGGGAAGATGAGACTGTTATATTCCTTTTGCTATATACTTCTGTCTCCTCTGAGTAAATGCTTTGTCAAGAAAATGCTGTCTCCAGATAAAACTTTGTGATTGAGGGAAATTTGAACCCATATTTAGAAAAAAATATAGAAATGTCTCTAAATCAGGTAGGATATTAATCTGTAAATACCCTTAATTCAACAGACTTCTAAAACATCTGATATCTCAGGATGGAGCAATTTGACAGGTTAGTTACTGCGTTTAGAGCATCTCCCAAATATTGGTTGGGTATTTATCTCATATGCACGTAATCATAAGGGACCATCAAAATTTTTTTACTCAGAATAAATAAAATACATACCTCTATTTTAGCTCAAAAATTATTTTTAATGATTTAAAATGGCAATTTTCTCAACTTAAATGAAGTATCTTAGGGCCTAATCTCTACTCTGCTCATTTTTATTTCCTTTCAGTTTCAGGCAGATGTCATCATGCTTTTTTAACCTTCTAAATTCCATATTTCTCTGCCCTGTGATCCCTTATTTTGCAATTAGGGACTCAAAACTGGCACGTAAGGACTTGTTCCTGTCCAGTTATTATTTATTAATTTGTCTGAAACCCAAAGAAGTGCTTTCAAGCCCATGTTTTTTAATGTCTTTCTCAGGGAATAAGAGGTAGTAATTGAAAGAACTCTGAGTTTCACCTTTGTTCTCTCACTTTATTTCAAGTTGATTCAACTCTCACCAGTCAATGACCTCTCCGTTGACCCTCCCTATTTAATACTGCACCCTGCTGCCCCCTACTGCTACCTCCCTGGACCTGCACTCTCAATTCCCTTTACTCTCTTTGGGATGGCTTTACAGACATAATGCACAGGTTTTTAAATACTCCTTTCTTCAAGAAGGGTGCTTGACTCCCCTTCCTTGAGTGTGACCTGACTCAATGACTCTCTCCAGTGCTACTTCCTGATGCCAGTTGCTGTGTTATAGGAGTGGCCCGTTGGAGAGACTCATGCGGTGAGTTAATGAAACCTTCTCAGTAGCCATGTGAGTGAGATTGAATTGATTACAACTCTGACTGACAGCTTGATAACAACCTTGTAAGAGACACTGAGACATAACCCTCCAGGATACTGGCTCTCAGATCTTCTGAAACTATAAAGGATCTCATTCAGAGATAAATGTTTGTCAATTTATGCTGCTAATTTTGAGGTAACTACTTATAAAGCAGCAGATAATTAATAAAAAGATATAGCTTCCTATTCCATTTATTGCCATTAACATATTAGTTCTACTCTTCTCAATGTGATTGTCACTAGTCACATGTAGTTACTGAGCAATTAAAATATGACTAGTGTCCCTAAGGAACTGAGTTTTTGCTTCTAATTAATTTAAATGCCACATGTGGCCATTGGTACTGTATCACACAGTACTTTATTAGATAATTACTTTTATTTATTTACTGTCTGCTTTCTGATCTAGAATATAGGAATAGAAGATCTTTGAGTGCAAATAAGTTTGTTCACTAATCTCAAGTACCTAGAACAGTGTTTGGCAAATAGAAGCCATTTAATCAATCTTTGAGGAGTAAATGAATGAAATGGGATGTGTATTTTATTTCTGTCTCCTGTGTAATTAACTCTGCAACCTCTCCAGAATTTGGTTTTCCTGAATTTAAATTTGAGGGGAGAGAACTGAATTTACTTCTCCTGAAAACCCTTTATATACTTAAAAGTGTAATTTTTCCTTCCCTGAACTGAACTTTTTAGCAATATTTTATCAGCTATTTTGGCCTTAGTTTAATGAAACACTTAACAGATGTTTAAGTAGTGGAAGTCCCCAATCACTAATAACTTGTGCTCCAGGTTTTGCTCTCTCTATTAGGCAGGTAGCCATCACATCCTCTGTGACTCTGACTAGACAGTCCTGAATGTATTAACCATAATGATTTATCTTTTTTGCTCACCCTCATCTACATTTTCTCAATCTCCCTTATGCCTTCTGCTTTGTGAATTTTTGTACAAGTACCTTCATGGTACACAGTTCTATATTTCACTATGCTTCTTTTAAATAGCACATCTTAACTGTTTTGCTAGAAACCATGTGTCCCACCTCCAGGATCTGGTGATATTTATGAGACCAGAGTTACTTCATTTTAATAAATTTTATTTATTTATTTATTTAATTATTTTAATGGAGAGGTGCAGGCAGGAATGAAGGTGAGTAGCCAGGCATCTAGGAAGGGAGAAGAGGAAGACGTGTTTTACTTTATTTCTATTTTAGCTGTTCACACTGATTCTTTTCCCCTAGGACCTGGGACTCGAACCCAGAGGTATGTGGCCTACATCACTTGGAGGTGATTAACCTAATCACTGCTCCATCAGGGCATGCCGGTTATATTTTCTTTTAAACAGAGATATCTGAAACTCTATTTTTCCCTCTTTGATATTTACTTTTAAGGATTTTTGCTCACAACCACTGTTGTTCTTTTTTAAAAATCTGTAACTACATTTATTTTTATTACATGCAGTTTTTATTTGGAAATTTCCTCCCTTTTCTACCTTTGTCTGACCAAATTATGATACCTTAGGTGAAAATGTTGTCAATCTTCATGATGTCATCATTGACCTAATTTTCTTATTAGTCTATGTAAAAAAGAAATACTGCCCATTGAGAAGCTCTCCTTAGTTTTTAATTCAAGTCCTCTGCAGAATTCTCTTCCAAACTTGCAGCCTTCAAATGAAGAGAAAATTGGGGTGCACCCTTACGTTTCAGGCAGCTGCGATGCTGGTGTACAGACCATGTAAAACCCAAGAACCCAGGTCGGCAAGCCGGGCCTGTGATGAGAAAGCAATAAAGAAATAAAGGTGCTTCTTCTTTCTCTGCCTCCCTTCCTTTTTACCTTCAAAATGTTCTCCTCCTTCCCCTTTCTTCCTCTCTTAAAAAACGAAAGAAGAGAAAATAACCTCCCATATTATATTATTATTGGTTTCTTATCAAGGATTTTGATCTCAGTAGGGAGACAGTTCATGTTTCTTGTGCCTGAGTCATTCAATACTTCATGAATAAATAGAAACAATAATCAGGGGATTTTGAGTTTTGACAGTCTTTCTATATATCTGGTCACATTCAGGAGACACATCCAAAATTTTCAGGCGTATCTTGTTGACATGAAAGCCTCTTAGCATCCCATATCATTCTCTTGGGATTATTCAAAAGATTCATTATAGTTCATTGCATATACGAATCCTCTTTATTGTTATAAAGATGGGACCGGGAGGCCAAGATTTATGCTCTGTGGAAAGAGGTCATAACTTCTATTTCACTAAAAAAGATTCTGAATACATTTTCTTTTTTATCACATTGTTTCACTTTTCAAACTCCTGCCTCCAGTTTTAATTCCCCTTCACCACCTTTGAATTTCTTTGACTTTCTGGCTTTCTTCCCAGATCTTGTTTCTGCCTAACATCTTTTGTTTTTAGAGAGGCAGAGACTGTGCAAGAATTCTGCCAGTATTGATGTCCTCTCTAAAGCAGACATCAACATGCATCTGTAACATAACAAATAAGCAAGAAGTTAAAAAAAGTATTCCCAGAAAGGTCGCACATGTGCTTCCTGAGTCTTAGTTTGAAGTATAGTGTTTTTCTTCTTCTAACTTTCCCCTACAATTCCACAGTAAATACTGCCCCTTTGTCACCCATTTTGCTGTAGACGTTCTTAGAAATCTGACCCAGAGGTATTCAATCCCACAATTCTTCCATAACCCACATTCCTACTCTTAGTTTATGGGTCTGAAACTTGAGGGTGTATCAGAATTACCTAGAGGATTTGTTAATACAGGGCTTCTAAATCAGTATGTGTGGGCTAGAGTTCAAGAAGTTATATGTCTTACTAGCTCCCAGGGGAACATAATGTTACTGCTCAAAGACCCCACTTTGAGAATCACTGAATTGTGAAATCTCGAACTCATTAACATACCAGGCAATCAATGTCAGGAGAATCAGCAGCACTTCTAATGACTGAGTCTTTTGCTACAACAAAGTCCTTCTGTCAGATTTCTTTGCCCATCTGGAGGAAGTTTCTGTAACTACAGCTGTAGTATTTGTAATGTAAGGATTTCACTAGGTCTGTTTAAACTTGTATTCTTTAGCTCAGATTCTTCAAAGGGTTTAGAGGAGGCAATTATATCCCACAGGGAAATATTCTCTGTTGTATTCTAGTTCCTCCATGTAATTGGAGTCACCCCCAACCCTTAGTGACTTTAAGTTATGAATCAAACCTCATTGTCTCCACAAAACAAAATAGCACACTCACAGACTTCTTACAATCATTTCATTTTCAAAATATCTTACTCACTTTTCCTCAAAACTCCAGTATTAACTATTGACAACTTCAGACATGTGAATGTGTTTGATCAGAGATGTATTAATACTGGAAAACCCAAGCAGCCTGTACATAATTTGCATTCTGAAAAATCACACAGAGAATTCCAAAATGGACCTGACTGTACTCATCTAGTCCCAGGACAGAAACTTGAAGACTTAACTAGAAGTGTTCTTGAGAACTCCTTGCAGAAGCAGCTCCTGAGGTATATATGAATACCTTACTGAGAGATAATGCTACCATCGTCAGTAGTCTCTATTTTAGTCTCATTGTCCTTTTCCATTAGAGCAGTATTAAAAGTTAATGTCAATCGCTGGGCTTGTATTATTAGCAAAGATTTTTGGTAACAACTTCTGGGTATCATCATATAACCCCAAAAAATCCTATGAGATAGATCCCGTTCATGTTTTGCTAGTGAGAAATTTAAGCTCTAGTTTAGCTTGCTCAAGCTCACAAGCTACTGAGCAGTAGTAATATAGGGATTTATACCAGGTCAGACTCTCAATCCCAGCATTTAATCATTTTGCTGTAAGCATCACAGAAATGTCCCTGACCACTGCAGCATGTTTCTGTGTCTGCTTCTGGACTTTTCTAGGGTTCTTATAAGCCAGAGCTAGAAATGTGGAGCAGTTTAAATCTCCCAATTGTAGAAGTCGTCAATGGAACCAGACCATCCATGGCACCAGCTAAAACATAGGGGGCAATAGAATCATAGCAATTCCAAATCAGAAAATCCTGACTCCTAGGTACTTTTTAGCCACAGGCACCTCTTTCCCAGGTTTTCTCTGAATGTGTTGAGGTACATCCCATAAATGAGTTCATCTTCTCATAATGATTTAATAATTTTAGTACTTCATCTAAAAGTGTTTTTCTTTCCCTATTATTCCCTTTTCCTTTTTCTGAAATGGAAAAGATAGTGCATTGTAATAGCTAAGAATTTGTATTAGTTAATCCCCAAATATTTTATTTTCCCTGCTTGAACTTATCATTTAACCTACTTTTATTTTGCCTTAGTGATTTTTCTGTCTCTGATTAAAGTCAGAAACATAAACATTTATCTCTAGTTATAAATTTTTGCAAGTGTTTCACAAAATTCTCATATGGATCAACTATTTCTAAGTTCCAATAATAGAAAAGTACAATAGTCCTTTAACTGCAATAAACATAAAGGGATAATAAGGATGCACAGCTAAATGTTCATGTCCATGTGTAAAACGCTAAGACCACTCTGTTAGAATAAAATAACTTAAGACTTGGAATTCTATTTTGCACTTTATTTATAAATTTTAAAGGGAGAGAGGTCTGTAGTATTCTCAACCCATCATTGTAATTGGCATGAATCTATTTATCAATGAACTTTTAAGTATGATACAATAGTAATGTTGAAACAACATTGGCATCCCTTGTCCAAATTATCTTTACATATGTGACTTGATTCGATGTTAATATAAAGCTTGAGAATAGACTTATTTACAAAGAACCTGATATAAGAGATTAAATAACATGCTTAAGGTTATAGAACTTGTATGTAAGAAATTGGCCTTTTCAATATTTTCTAAATATTATGCTGCCTCCCTGTTTTATTTTCTGTTGAAAGCTTAACTAAGGAGGAACAAATAATACTGGTTAATGTAGCTTTATAAATTAAATAGTATATAAATTTTACAAAAATACATTATGATATAAATTCAATATGACATAAACTTTAAAATTTAGTGTTTACTTTTTATATGGATTATAATCCTACTGTCTTGAGTAATACCTTACTCTGTTTAATTATGATTTCACGTTCATATTAATAAATATTTTAAATAATTTTAATTTATTTTAAGTAGTAGGCATTTCAAAACTGCTAGTGAGTCATTACTATAATTCCTTCTAAAGCCAGCTGATACACATTGGATCTGAAATGCTTTTAAGTACGACTTAGAGCCTATTGGCTATGGTGCTGTTGTGTCAAATTCCAAAGGATAAATTATTTGTAGAATATCATTTAATTATTTTAAAAGAGATAATTTGTATACTTTAAATTTCACTCTCTTTAAAAGATACAGTTATATCCAGTGTGTCTAGTTTATCTCACTAAACATAAGGTTTTCAAGGTTTATTCATGTCGTATGTATTCTGTTTTTATGGATAATGATATTCGGTGTTTATACATACCACATTTTGTTTGCCCATATAGTTGATGTACACTCAGGTTATTTTCATCTTTTGGCTTCTATGAATACTGTTCTATGATATGTTGGTGTACAATAAAGAAGAATATGCATTCTAACGATGCTGGGTGATGTTTTGTAATTGTTTCTGCTCAGTCTAGCTGTTTTATAGAGATGTTCAAGTGTTTTGTTTCCTTGCTTGTCTTCTGTCCAGTTATTCTATCCATTATTGAAAAAAAGGTACTGAATCCAACCATTATTTTTAAGTAATCTAGTCCTTCTTTTAATTCTGTTAGTTTTTGTTTCATGACATTTTAGGGTCTGTTGTTAGATGCATATGAAGTTTATAATTGCTATAAATTGTTCATGAATTCACAGTTGTATCACTATAAATAATCCTTTTTCCTCTACAATAATTATGCTTAAGTTTTATTTTGTCTGATAATAGTATGGGTACTTCAGCTCTATTTTGATTATCATTTGCATAGAAAATCTTTTTCCATTCTTTCCTTTACAATATTTTTGTTTTTGAATTTAGAGTACTTTTGTTGTAAACAGTGAATAGTTGAATCATATTGTTATATTTACCTTCTGCCAATCTCTGCTTTTTTAATGTATAATTTAATTTATTTATATTTAATACAATTGCTAATAGGTAGTATTTATGCAGCTATGTTAACATTTGTTTTCTGTATGTTCTGTATATTTTTGTTTCCCAATTCTTCTATTTATGCCTTTTGTGTACTAGATACTCTCTAGTTTGTCATTTTAATTGCTGTTATACTTTTTACTATATTTTTAATTATTTTTATTATTTTATTTCTTTAATTAGTTTTCTTAGAAATTACTAATAACCACTTTATATCAGTCTAGTCCTGATTAATAACAATTTAATAAGAAGAATATGTAAAAATTCTGCTTCTCTATAACTTAGTCTTCCTACCTCTTTTGTGTTCCTATCTTCACAAATTCTATTTTTGTTCTTTATATATTGTAGGCCCATCAACTTAGATTTATAAAGATTGCATTATGAAATTGTATTTCAAATAACATAAAAATAAAAGCAAAAATTACATTAATGCTATTATTTATATTTACTCGAGTAGTTACCTTTATTGCTTTTTTCCATTTAGTTATGGGTTACAATCTACTTTCATATTTGTTTGAAGGACTCTGTCATTTCTTATAAAGTAGATCTAATAACAGTGGATTATCTAAATGCTTATTTCTCTGGAACCACTTTAACTGATCTTTTCTTTTTGAAAGATTGTTTTAATCGATAGCTTTTCTCTTCTAATACTTTGAATATATCATGCAACAGTCTTCTGGCCACCACAGTTCTGATAAGAAATCAATTGTTAATCTTACTTAGGAAGCTTGTATATGACAAGTCACTTTTCTTGTTGTTTTCAAAGATTCTCTCAATATCTTTGATTTTCTAAATTTTGTTTATGATGTATCTATATGTGGATCTCTTATTTTAGCATCCTTCGATTTTGTTGAATTTCTTTTAATTAATAGATTAATTTTTTCGAACACTCTTAGTACAATGTGCATATGGATTTAGTAACAATTTCAATCAAGCGATAATTTTGTTGTTATTTTTACTCAGATTCTTTTAGACTAGTTTAAGATTCACAACAAAATTAAAGGGAGGTGCAGATTTTCCATATACCCCTTAGCCCCACATGTGCATAGCTGCCCCCGATATCAACATATTTGACTAGAGTAATAAATTTGCTAAAATTGAATAGTCTACATTGACACATCATAATCATCCTAAGTCCAGAGTGTACATTATTACTCAGTCTTTGTGTTGTAGCTTCTATGGGTTTGAATACATGTACAATGAGATGCATCTTTCATTATGGTATCATAGAGAATATTTTCACTGTCATAAAAATTCTTTGTGCTTCACTTCTTCATCTCTCCCTACCTATCAACCCCTGACAACCACTGATCTTTTGCTTATTTCCATAGTTTTGCGTTTCAAGAAAATGATATTTGGAATCATACAGTATATACTTTTAGATTGACTTGTTTTACTTAGTAAAATGCATCTAAGCATCTTCTGTGTTTTTTCATAACTTGATAACTTACTTATTTTTTAGCACATGCTAAAATTCCATTGTCTGAATGTTCCACAATTTATTATCCATTGATTTCCAAATTTTGGCATTTCTGATCAAGTTACTATAATCATAATCTGCATAATTTTTATGTGGATGTAAGTTTTCAATTCTCTGGGTAAATTCAAAGGAATGCAATCGTTGGATCATTTAGTTAGTTTTATACAAAACTGCCTATCTGTCTTCTAAATGACTGTAGTATTTTACATCACCACTGGCAATAAATGAGAGTTGTTGTTGATTCACGTCCTCACCAACATTTGGAATTTGGTATTGTTATTGTGCTGGGTTTTGGTCATTATAATAGGTGCATTGTGATATCTCATTGCTTTTTATTAGCATTTCCTGGGGATATATATATATATATATATATATATGTATATATATATATATGTATATATATATACATTTATATGTATATAGTGGTATATCTCTTTGTATGCCTGTTTTCTACCTGTCTGTCTTCTTTGGTAAGAAGGGCTTTAAAATCTTTTGTCCATTGTAATATCAGTTGTTTTTTGATTGTTAAATTTTAAGAGTTTCTTGTATATTTTTGATAGTAGTTCTATACAGATTTATATTTTTCTAATATTTTCTCCCTGTCTGTGAATTGTTCTTTCACTCCTGTGACATTGTCTTTCAGAAAGCAAAGTTTTTTGTTTTAATAGAATATAACTTATTAATATTGCTTTCATCCACTATACTTTTGGTGTTGTACCTAAAGTTACTTAATCAGGTAACATTAACCTTCAAACACTATAGTCTTTCAGTTAATTTTTAAATCAAATTTGAGAAGTTTTCAGCCATTATATATTGAAATATTCTTTCTTCACTCCTCTGGAAGTCTATTGTTACGGATGATAGTGTCTTACAGATCTCTGAAGGGCTCTTCATTTTTCTTCAGTTGTTTTCTGTTTCTTGAATCAGTTAATATCAATTGAATTATCTTCCATTTTGCTGATTCTTTTTGTGTTTTAATTGAGTCTGTTTTTCATCCTGTATAGAATTTTTTCATTTAAATTACTATAATTTTTAATCCATCATTTCTGTTTCATTCCATTTTAAAATAGTTTTTATCCCTTTACTAATATTCTATTAAATAATAGAATGAGACAGAATTCTAATTTTTCCTTTAATTCTTTAGATATGATTTCCTTGAGGTCTTTGAAAATATTTGAATAGCTGATTTAAACCTTTTGGTGTTGCAAGGTTTGGATTTCATTCATGTTTTTCTGATCATTGTATTTTTCTTCTGTAGATGCTTTGATGTTTCCCCGTATGTTTTCTAATTTTTTTATTGAAAACTGAGAATTCTAAATAATATAGTTTGGCAACTCTGAATATTAGATTTTCTTCTCTCCATAAAGTTTGTCGTTGCTTCTTTTCCTTTGGCTAGTATTTCTTGACATTTCTGAACTAAATGTATACATTCTATTCCTTTGCTCTATATTGCCACTAACATCTCTATCAGTTAGCTTAACGAAGCTAATGGTTGGGCAGAGAAATTTTAATGTGTGGAATCAATAATTCTCTTTTTTTCTGCAAGTTCTGTGTGCATGTTAGAACTTGCCTTCATACTCAAGTCAAACAATGTACAGCTCTGCCTCAGCCTTCATTTCTGATTGCAGTGACTTAAAATCAATTATAGGTTAGAGCTTGGGTCTTCTCAATTCTTCCCTGAGCAGACACACGCTTCTAGGAACATTTCCATCCTCAACTTTTCCTTTAAACTTGTTGATTTATCTAGCTATTCTTACAACTGTCATTGTTTGCTTTTGGCACCATGCTAAAATATTCAGTGAAGAGTTTCTAGGAGATTTTAGAACAGGAAACTTGGGTTAGTAGAGACAAAGCCTTTTAAGGAATCTTCCAAAGAATCACTAGCTGATTCATTTTGGGAATGAGGCCTTAAAGAGTTCCAACATTATTATGCTCTCTCTGGTACCCATACTATTGGTTGTTATTTTTAAGGCTGCTGTTATATGAGGCATGGGGTAGATGGGCCATTGGGGAGTAAAAATTGTCATGTATCTCACTGCTCTTCACTGAGATTCTTCTGATTTTCTTCACAAAATTATCTCCATTCTTGAGATTGCTGCAATACTTAGCTACTATCTAGAGTTCTAAAAAATTAATTCTGATAATTTTCTCAAATTATGTTATTGTCCTAATGGAGGAGGAAATGTCTATATTCTTGACTTCATTTTCACTTCCGTCACTCTTCAGGACATTGAGTCTTAAACTTTTTGTTGGGTGGTAGAGGTGGTGTTATTCTGGGATATTTTTGCAGCTCTTATAAAAATTGTGGGTACAATGATGAGAAAAATCCACATATGCACTCATTTTGGTGATATTCTACTGGGTTTATTAATGCAGTGAGTTTAATCATGGATTCCTCACCAGAAAATTCTGAGGTTAGCAACTCCTGTTTCAGATCCTCTTCTTCTTGAGCTGAAAACAAACTCCAGTCATGGACAAATTGTAAGCCAGTTTGATAATAAAGAGACAGAGACATGGGAGCCAGATGGGCCCTAAGTGAGTAAGTGAGACTCCATTGTCCCAAGTGCAGGCCAGGAAAGCTCCTTTCAGAGAATAGGGTAGAGCAATCCATCCTATGCTTAGGGAGAGAGAGAGGTTTTCAAGGGGATGTTTCAGCAAGCATGGAGGGATGGGGGTGGATCCCTGAAAAGGCCACTTGGCGTGCTGTTGATAGCTGTTGATAGCAGCGCGTAGGGAGTCAGGTTGTCTTAACAGGAGGGTCTGTTCTTGACTTTAATAAACAGGAGGTGTCGAAAACATCTGGTCTTGTTTCAAACTGCAGAATGTTCTGTTTTTAATGCTTGGCTGGAAAGGGACGACTTTCGTTTTTTGTATTCTTTTGTCTCCTATCTCACAAACTATCGCCAAAAGATGGTCTAATAGCAAATTTAGTAGGCAAATAAAATAGGCAAACTAAATTTTAGTCCCTATCAATTTACTTATGTGGAAAATAATATTCTTTGGTTTGTTGTGAGGGTTGTGTGAGAAAATGAATATGATATTGCTTAGAATAGTTTCAGATAATAAGTGCTTCATAAATTACAGTCATGACATTCTTTCTTCTTAGCTTCCTATTGTTTCTGCATTACTCCCTGTAAAAGTTCCTTTGAATCGATAACATTTATGCTCCTTCTTTTACAGACTTTTGAAAACATGTGCTTGAATAACATGCTAACATTATTTTTTTGGCGGAGGTATTAGAACGTTTATTACAACTATGAAGCAAGAATTATTATTTAACCTCAGGATATGGTATCAATTTGAAAGTTTAAATTTAAATACAGAAAAGTGAAAAAAGGAAGAATTATGGATGACATTGTGATAAAATGCTGTACAACTAAAGGAGAGGTGTTGCATGTTTTATTTCTGTTTTTCTTTGAATGACATTTTCACAGAGTAGCTACTTGATAAAATTCAAACCCAATCATATTATGTAAAGTTCATTTCCATTAAAAGTAGCATGTGAGACTTCTGTGGTTATATGACATTTTCTTTCCATGTAAAGTAGCAAATAATTAGATAATCAGAAAATAAGTAATTTAAATTAAAAATTAAAACCTCAAATTTAATTTATTTTCTTAAAACTATGACTTCTCAAGCTTAGTTATTATAATTGCTGCCAGTTATTAGTTATAAGACTCTGAATAACTTAGCATGTGATAAATTATAAAAGATACAATTCCAAAGTCAATTTCAGTTATGTCTATGAAATATCTACCTATTTACTTTGGCGTACTAAATTGTACAGAGACCAATGCATGAAACCCTTTAGAATTTTTATATGCAGATGTTTGTTTATGATGATGCACCCTTTAAGTTTTTATAATGTTATGATGTAATGTTTCTTAAATAAAATGAAAAAACTTACCTATCAGGTAGTAACTCCTGGAAATATGCTTAAAATATATTATATATCTATCTTAGGAATACAATCTATATTTCAGATTATTATAACACTAAAGAATTCAATGAGTGTAGGGAATGAAATACTATGTGATTCTTCCTTACTTAGGAGCTTTCCACAGTTTGTGGGGTCCAGGGTTGTTTACTGAGGTCTCTGGTATACAATGAATAGATTCTTAGTAGCTAAAATGCTGGTTCAAACCATGTCAATCAAAAATCACTTTCTTTTCCAAGGTTTTTATTTTTGTTTATTTATTTTTTTTGTTTAAGGAAATGTGTAGGTAAGAATGAAGGTGAGTAGGCAGGCTGGCAAGAAGAGAGATGAGAAAGCAGCACTTTTATTTTTAGTTTTAGTTTTAATTAGTTGTTCACACTGGTTGTTTGCTGATGGGACACGAAACCAGTTGTCTTGCTCCTTTGGAGGCAATTGACCTAACCACTGCTACACTGGGGCATGCCCCAAAGTCAATTTTAAAAAAGATAAACATGAACAACAGTGACAATGAAATTTCATGTCATAACTTGTTAAAATATTAGTGACTGAATGCAGACTTTATATGTAAGTGTATTATTTTCCTAGATTATGGGTAAATTTTGTTAATATATTCAAATTTTCTTATTTTTTTATACTGAACTTGTTCTGTTTGTTCTTTAATGAAGGACATTGGAGTAGAAATACAAGGATGCTGTAATTAACAATCCTTTTTGTTTAGATTTTCCACACTCTAAATTTTAAATCTGCATACAGAAAAACCAGGAAACAACATTAAGAATAGAAGCCAACTTCAATTAAGACATTTATAGGCTTTTAGAATTTTATAAAATAATTCTGATTCCTTCCTATTATGTGATTCAGCTATTTTGGCTTTTTCTGCCTGCTCTCTTTTTGAGTTAAATCCACATAGAGGGTGGCCTACTTAATTTATGGAATGCGAAATCTAGTCTAGGTGTTTTTATAATTAGACTCTTCCAGGTAGCTGAAAATTTTGCTTTGCCATCCCATTTAACAGCTGTGTTCCCAGGTGGGGCTGTTTGTTATAAATGAAAATGGCCCTTTAAATTTGCATTCTCCGCACGACCAACTTGGCATAAGATGCAACTTCTGGATGATGCCAAAGATAAGCCCCAAAGGATGTCAGATTGAAACTCTGGGTCATCGTGCTTTTGATGGTAGTATCAGCCATAATCGTTTATGTCTATTAAAACCAAATGATGTCACCAGTGGCTCTTTGGAAGATGAATTGCTTTTAGGCTTTGAATGTTTTTGTAACGTGATTGAGATGAATCCCCATGATATGTCTGTGAAGCACAATGGACTGTGAAATATACAAGAAGAGAAGTTGTGGTGAGATAAGACAATTGTGCACTTTTGGCGAGATAAGACAATTGTGCACGCAAGTGGTGATGTTTCTTTGCTTCAGGCCATAGGCTTTTGGAAGAAGTGGTAGTTATTGTTTTTTTTTTTTTTTTCAAAAGGTACCCATTAAACATCAAAATGGACTGATGACTTCCTGTTTCTTGATTTTAGAGTTGTTTTGCCTTGCAGTTCACCCTCTTTGCCTTCCTTATGGAAATAGATTGAACGTGTAGAATTTCCCCTGGGCTAGTCCCTGCAGCATTTATGGCACTATAGTTAAAACCCACGAATTCTATCAGTACAAAAAGGCCAAAAAAAGTTAAGATGTTGCTGTTTTTTCTGAGCAGCATCTTCAGCAAGAGAATTGGAAGAATGATGCTAAAAAAGCTACAAAAATAAAAACACATTTTGACTTTCCTAGAATTGCTTATTTTTATTGTTTTGATAGCTTTGCCTGTGAAAAGTCCAATGTATGCTATTAAAAGGAACTTTTCTACACTCTGTGGAGAAGAGATCATTAACTCGGCATGCATGGATGTCTGTAACATTCTTAAACCCAGCAATATGGTAAAGAAAATCATATGTATATTTTTAATAAATGCCTGTGTATTATAAACTTTGGGGAGAAAGTTCTTTAGTTTTTGTTTTTCAATCTTCAAATCAATACAGAAATGGTTGAGAACCACAGCTGTTGAGTGTATCTCTTCTCTAATTCATTTCAGTAGCATTTTTAGTTGAATGAAGTAAGTTCAGCTTGGAATTTTGTCATTTCACCTCTACATGGCAATCTGCAATCACAATATACCATGTGAAAAAAAATGCTCCCATTCATTTGCTTTTTAAAATTTCACTGATTTTTATAATTCATTATTCTGCTTTTTTACTACATGGTAAAGTTTTAAGAATTTATTATGACTAAGTGAAGTAAATTGAGACATTATTCAAGTATCCTTTCACTTGAGTGAGCACTGTTCTTGAGCATGACTTTTGGGGTTGGTAACTGAAAATATATATTTTTTTCACCTTTTCTCTTTTGTTGTCCCTAATATTGTAAAGATGGATGGTAACTTTTGAAAGCAGTCTTATTAGGATTTCCAGCATGAACTAGGGTTTATTTAAAATAGAAACTAATTAAATATCTTAAAAGAGATGAAATTTTAGGTCATGTGACTATGTTTCTCTGTATTTATCTCTCAACATTGAGATCAGATCCTTAGAGACATGAACTCATTTATTCTGACTTAATCTAGGCAAATAAAATTAGTACTTATAGTTCAACTTTCCATTCCATTTGCATTAATTGAATTTCTAGCACAAGGCCCCATTTAAACTTAGCACCTGCCTAATTTAGTTAAGATCTTCAAAATAACAGTATTGATTTGTAATACTTAACTAAAATCATCATATTAGAATATAACAGCCTTTGTATATGTGTTAAATGGGCTTCACTCATACACAGCAATAAGAGGAAAAACTAAATTATCCAGTTAAATATTTTCCCTCAGAATTTTGAGAGATATTAGTAAAAAAAAATTTCACTTATGTTAATATTAATTTTCATTACCTTATTTAGACTTCCTTGAATTAGTCATTCATATTTTTGATTATCATGAGCCAGGCAAAAATTTTAGATAGTGTTTCATTTAATTCTCACCACATATAGCTGCAACAAGAGGTTGCAGCTATTATTATTTTCATCATACAGGTGAGGAAATTGAGACCGAAAGAGAACAAATCACTTGCCCAAGATTATACAGTGAAAAATGATGGAAGACTGATGGCATACTATTATCCCTTAGCTATGGCATTATAGATGATCCTCAATATTCCTGAATTCCACTTTCTCGAGTTAACCTACCTGCTAAAATTTATTTCTCACTCCCAAACATCATTTGCTTCACTTTGCGGTCATTTGTAGACGTGTACAGGACAGCAAAAATTCTACATTGTGCCTTATTGTTTGAGCTTTCATGTGATGAGCAGAAATTCGCCTGACCTATCTAATCCCACCATTTTTTTTTTTAATTTTTGCAGTTGATGCAAGTTATTTCTTTATTTTAAATGGCATCCAGACAGAAGTACTAGAGTGCTTTCTAGTATTCCAAAGGGCAAGAAGGTTGTGGTACACCTTAAGGAGAAAATACATGTTAAATAAGCTTCCTTTCAGGATGAGTTTGGTGATGTTAGCCACGAGTTCAATGTTAATGTATCATCTGTCTATTTGAAATAAGGTGTCTTTAAACAGAACACATATAAATACAAACAAGATTATGTATTCACTAGTTGACAAAATTGTGACCAGAGGCTACAGGAACCTAACCGTGTATTTCTTCTAGGAACATGATTCAATATTTGTTAACTTGTTGGTCACAGGACTGTATAGAACAAAGCTATGGCAAATAAGAGACAATTACACTGTTCTTCATAGTAATCATTATTGAATACTTAGTCTACATTCATTATTTATCTTCATTTTCCCCAAAGGTATATTTTTATCTTCATTTTGCAGATGAGACATTGAGGTACAGTTATCACTCAGATACTAGATGATTCTGCTATTTGAACTAGGCTCTTTTAAAAGTTGACACTACTATTATGGAACATAGCCTGGTCAATAATGGGGTCCTAGCCCAATTTGGTAAAACTTTCAAATTAAGATACTAATCTCTATATTTGAAATAATTCTTTATAGATGGTCTGTACAGCTTGTGATTCTATAAAACAACAAAACATAGCAGAACAAAAAAAAAAAAAATAAGATCCTAAAGTAATAGCTGTTAACTATGCTGGAGTAGTCATACGCATTTTCAAATTTTGAGACTATTTTTGTGCAATATTTGGTATTACTTGGGATCCTTTGCCCTTCTGATTGCTTTCATTTCCCAGTCCTTTTTTTTTTTTTTAACTTGCAAATTTTATGACATGAAATTGTATGGGGGTAAAAAGCTTTCTGTTACTCTTCTAACGCAAACTACCTGGTACATAAAATACAAAATGACCTTTTTTTAAAATTTAAATTTATAGTGGTAACTTTGCTTTAAAAAATAATATAAATACACAAATGCAGGTTTTTCATTCCTCTTATGTATATTAGTAAATCCTGCTCACCACCAAATTGCCAAGAGTTCTTCACCATTGTCCATTAGAGCCTGTCACTACTTGCCCCATTTTCTACTAGTAACCTCAGTTCTATTGCCAATATCCAAGGATTGGTTTTGCTTGGTCTTTTCCTATGCTTTTTCTCTTCTTAGTACACCTATAAATGAGACCATCTGTTATCTGTCTTTCTTCTTTTCACTTATTTCACTTACTGTAATCCCTTCTAGTTCCATCTATGTTGATGCAGATGACAGGATTTCATCTTTTATAAGGATTGTGGTGTATCCCATGTGTATGTTTACCACTTCTGATGATGGGCACTGCTGTAATAAACAAGGGGTGTATATATTTCTATGAATTAATGTTTTTTATTTTTATGTTTTGGGTAAATACATGGGAGTAGGATGATGGGACTGTATGAAATTTCCATATTCAATATTGTGAGGAATACCAATACTGTTTTCCATAAAGGTTGTACTAATTTGTACTCCTACCAATAGTGTGAAAGTCTTCCCTTTTCTTTGCATTCTTGTCAGCATTTGTTGTTTCCAGACTTTTGCATAATAACCAATCTCAGGTGTAAGATGATATCTCATTGTTAATTTAATTTGCATTTCCCTAATAACAAGTGAGGATGAACATCTTTTCATTTGCCTGTTGGTCATCTATATGTTTTCTTTGGAGAAATGTCTATCCAATTCTTCTGCCCTTTTTTTTTTTTATTTGATTGGATTGCGGGTTTTTCTCTTGTTTAGTTTTATGAGTTCTTTGCATATTTTGGCTATTAAGCCTTTGTCAGATATATGGAATGCAAATATCTTCTCCAAGTCAGTAATAGCAAGAACCTGAATGGTATAGGAGTAGTGAAAGAAAGAGCATTCAACTGAAAAACAGAATGCTTGAATTAAAGCCCAAGACTTTATAATTTACTTGCTCTATAACCTGGGACAAGCCACTTAATTCCTCAGTGAGCTTTAGCTGCTTTGTCTTTAAAATAGGAGTTAGCAACAAAGCAACTTCAAGAGCTATATTAAGACAAATAAAATCAGGTATGCAAAAATTACTTTAAAAGTTCTTTTGATTAATTTATCAATCAATAGTGAATTCAATCAAGAGTGAATTACTCTTCCTTTATTTTTTCAATGTTCATAGTGAATTAATTTTGTATTACAACATTATAATGCTAATACATATATAACATTATAAGTTTAAAATGTGCATCATTATAAATCACTACCTGTGTATACTACATTAAGTTAAACACTAACAGTTCAATTACAATTCTTGAGTGAGTCTTTTTTAAGATGGTAAAGTGATAAAATGAACATAAGCTTTTATTATATATTAGAGAGACTTCATATTCAAAGTTTTTATTACATAGGGGAGAAATAGGAATTTTGTTTATATAAGGTAGAAACTCGCTGCTTGGAATATATTGCAGATTTGTCTTCCAAGTATCTTCTCTCTCATCTGCTACAGATGCTGAAATAAGATCATTGAAGAGAACTTTGGTTCTAACTTCCTTTAAAATGCAAATGCTACTTGAGATAAGAAATGCTTTAAATCTAAATTGTAAATAAGATTTTATACCAGGAGATGTGGATGCAGGAAAGAATACTTAGAGGGTGAAAGGGACTTTTAAGATAATATATGAAAAGAAATTTTGTCAACTTCAAGTTTGATCATTTTGTTGATTCAGTAATACTAAAACAACCAACCAATCAAAACACACACACACACACACACACAGACACTCATGGTGGTGAACATTGGAAAGGAATAATTAGTGAAGAATTAGAAAAATGGACAAATCAATTTTGTAATTAAAATAGAGGATACCAAGATCTGTAAAAACTCTTCGCATAATTTTGAATGTCATGACATAGTAAATAATAGGGACAAAACGGCAGAGAAGCAAAGGTGCCATTGTGTATTTCCTTTCTTTGTCAGCTGATTTCTAGCTATGACTACTATGAACTTTCAGTGTTAAAAATGTTTAGCATTTTTTTTCTCTCCTGTATTTGTAATGTTCTTATCTACAGTCACCTACCATCACCTATGGCACACTACCTACCGCTCAGTTTATTGGCCATACCACCAGAGAAAATCAACTGTCTCTGCCACACCCTTTATGCTGTTAAAAACTCTATTCAGCCGCTAGAAAAACACTTACCAAACTGCATTACATTATTCTTTTTCCCTATAGACATTTATCTCTGTCTCTGGAATATGAAATCCTAGAAGTCTGTATAGTCATTCTTGTATTTTTTTATTCCCCTCACTTAACAAAGAGTTCAGCATGTAGCAGGTTACCCCAAATTAATTGCTGAGGAAATTAATACTATGATTATTACAATTTTTAGTTTGTCAATTGCTTTATAACTACTGTACTTTTTTATTCATAACTCATCAGATTCTTTCATTTTTCTTGTCAGCTAACTGGCAATTTTTATCTTTTGTTACATATTGGTTAGTTATTTCACTTTTGCTTTTAGACTAGAGTTATGGCTGCAGCAGAATTTTGCTTCCTATGAAAAACTTTCTTCTCCTGGCAAGAATTTTTTATATCCTCTTACATATCATATGTATATTCCTTTATTTTAATGTCAATAAATTCCAATTGAATTTGTTTGATAGTAACTCCACTAGAGCTTTCTGTTTAGTTACTCTTCTTATGATCTTTTTCTGAATCTCCAGCCCTCTAATAAAATAAATATTGTCTAGAATGCAAATTAAGTGTCTTCTGTCAAAAAATTTGTTACTTTGAACAAAAACTGTATTTGCATGTGTATTTATTTCCATATATCATCTGATTCATCTTGACAGAATGTTCTTATATCCTTCAAAAATGATCATAGTTTAGAAAAGCTATTTCTCATGTTTTTGAGATTTAACAGATAAAACTGCATTATAGAAAATTAGTAGCAAATGAATGTTTTTCAATTCTGAAGGAATTTTTTAAAAAATTTAATTATCTTTAAATTTAGTCCTTATTAACTGAAATACATTTATTAGTCACTGGCACATTTAATATGTAGATTATACATGGCTTTCTCTTTGGTAGACAGAAGAATTAATTTTTAAATTAATATACTTACTCAAATAAATCCCTATTAAGTATTGGATATTTAAATGTCACACAGTTTAATAGTATCATAGATGTTTAAGATATGGTATCATATTAGATATTACTTATTTCAGAGAATTTATTTGAGCACAGGTATCTAGTTTCATTTTATAATCAGCATTTTTAATCAGCTTGCTTTCCCCATTTTAACGCTCCTAGAACTTTTTTCATTTATTACATTTGTCACATTGTTCTCCTTATATACAAATTTATAATGAATATTTTTCCAGATTCACACCCAAAGATTACTAGATTCCAGTGTACATTTTATATATCTTTGTTTGTCTCAAAGGAGCCATCAGAAAAAGATGCTTTATACTACTCTTGGTTCAAGGAAAATCTCAAATCCATTATCTGCACATATACAGAGTAGAAATTTCATCTGTACAGCACTTTCCTTTGTTTGTAGCTTATCAATAGGCTGAGATATTGCAAGTTGTATAGAGGGGATGGATAGGTTCTCTATTCCAGACAGGTTTTAAGCAAAATCCAGGAGGCACAATATGGCATCAATTCTGCCATGACCAATGGACCATATGTAAGTATTTCTTGAATAAAAATGCTCCCAGGACACCAATATAGAGGGACAGCTAGTAGTTCCAGTATGCAGAGATTTTAGAGCTGCACATCTGAGCTATAAATCAACAGTATCCAATAAAAGGACACATAAAGTAAATTATTTTACTAATAGCCATCTATACAACTGATATTTTAATCATTATCCAAATTCATATTTACATAAACGACAACAAAAAAAGGTAACTGCTGAGCTTCAGCATGGAAATCATTGACATTAACATTTGAGGTAGCACCTCTGGTACGTATTTGTGATGAAGCAGTTGTTTTTGCTATTAGTTATTATAGGAAATGTCATCATAACTGGTCAGAGTTGAATAGAAGGAAATTATGAACATTAAGCAATTGTTAAGATAGATTAGTCCCTAGGGTTCACTTATGAATCTACTATCCTTACCCCACTTCTCTACTCCAGGTACTCTCAATAATAATTTGCTAAGTATTTTAGGAAAGATTCTTAAGAGTAGGCAGGGTAGAGTTAGAGAAATACATAGATTTTTATTAATTTAATAAATTAATTTTATTGTTGTGATAAAATACATCTAACACAAAATTCATTATGAGTAACGTTTTGCACATTTACAATGTTTGTAAATATCAATACTATCAATACTATCTACTTCCAGAACATTTTATCACCTCAAAAGGATATCTCCTTTTAAATAGTTATTCTCCATCCTCCTCTCACTTTGTGGAAGGAAACTGTTACTCTTTTTACCCCCACTTAGGGATTTGCCTTTTCTGGATCTGTTATACAATGGAAACATTTGTGACTTTTTGAGACTAGTTTCTTTCACTTAGAATCATGTTTCAAGCATCATCCATGTTGTAGTATATATCATTACTTGATTTTTTTCCCATTGTATGGACATACCATCTCCTATGTATCTAATTATCAGCTGTTGTACATTTGGGTTGTTTTCACCCTTTTTCTCTTGTGAATAGTGCTACCTATACAAGTTTTTGCTTGAACACCTATCTTCAGCTATTTGGCTTATATTCAAGAGTGGAATTGCTGTTTATCAATTGTGTGCTTCACTTATTGAGGAACCACCAAATTATTTTCCACTGTGGCTGCAACATTTTATATTCCTGCCAATAATGTACAAGAATTCCAATTTAGACTTCAATTCCACAAAATGAAAAAGAGCTATACATGTAAAAGTTGTCCAAAAGTTATGCCACAGTTGGACTGTTGAATGTCAATAATTTGAAATTCTAAGGAACTACATAATTTTACAACAAAACACTCAAAAATTGAAATAAAATTTTCACATAGTAACTACTAAGTCTTTGTTCTTAAGAGAAATATAGTTTTATAGGGAATTCTATGAAATGTCCAAGGAATATATGCCTATTTGATTTCTTATAGCAGAAAAGATGTGCAGTTCCTATTTTGATATGACTGTAACGGTATCTGTAGAGTTCCATCAGGAATGGTGGCCACACTCATGCCGGGGAACTGAGGAGGTTTTAATCAAAGAACTCTTTATAATGGTATTAGATGACTTTAGGAAAACCAAGAGTTTACACTCAGGCTTACAAGAGGAGTCAATTTCACTCTTTGGCAAAATGAATAATTTGAAAGAATTGTTTGCAAAATTCACAGTGGAGCTGGGTTCTTTGGTAGAAAGATATAGCAAACAGAAAAAGATTTGGAGGAATAAGTACACAGACTTCACACCTGTAGTGCCCTTGATCGCTTATCAGAAATCACTGACAACCCTTCCAAAAGCCAGAGGGCAGTGGTGCCCATTGATGGAATCTGTACAATTACATTCCATAACAAAGGCAGAGAGAATAGTAGAGAATAAAAATACAAACAAATGAAACATACATCCAACAGAATATTCAAACTTGATGAAGATACTATGAGAAAAATGAATACATAATTTAATTTCTCTTTTGAGTATAGATTTAAAATTTCTATATATTAATTGACCAACAAAATTCACATATTTTTGAAAAATATTCTATTAACCAAAGAGGATTTATATTGGGAATACTAAGTAAAATCAGAGAAAGTAGTAACACAGTTTACCACACTAAATATGCAGAAATGTCATGTGATCATCTCAAAATACATATTAGAAAATTTTTGCTAATGTTCAAAATTCATTTGAAAATTTTAAAGCTCTTTAAAAAGTAGGAATAAAGGGAAACTTCCTTAATCACATGAAATCTATTTTTCCTTTTTCTATTGACATCCAGTCCCAATTGTTACAGAAAACAAAACAAATTAACAAACACAAAACAATGAAGAAATTTTCCTTATACACTACTCTTTAATATAATTAGACATTTTGTCCAGTTAAATGCAAAAGAACAGTACATGTATATGAGTTAAAGGAAGAAAACGGATGTTCAGTACTTGTGATCTTTTACAAAGAAAACACTACATAATCAGCAAACTATTAGAATTATTGAGGCACTGCAATAAGATAAATATACAAAAATCAATAGCATTTCTTTTGGATAGCAATATTAAATTTTTTTAGAAATCGAAATAGAAAATGAGATACTATTTATAATTACAATAAAGACTTTGAAGTTTTCAGAAATTAGTTACCCTCTTCCTGAAGTAAAGTTTAGAATTCATTCCAAATGTTTTGTTTTCTTTTGCTTCCCAAATCTGATTTACTATTGTCTGAAATGTCCCCCAAATCTGTGTACTTCTCTTTCTCTTCAATACTACCTACTTTGTTCAAGCAACCATCATAACTAGATTTCTGTTCGATGAAGTCATCATATGCAAAACTAATAGTTAAGTGACAGAGTAGGATATTTGCAATACTAAAAAAAAACCTTTCAATTTTAGAATAGTTCATATACCCAAAAGTTGCAAAGATAGTACAAAGAGTTTATGTATATTCTTTGCAGCAAATTACCCATCTCAATAGCATCTTATGTTATATGGATCCTTTGTCACAGCTAGTGAATCTGTAATGATCAAACATAATTAAGTAAATACTTTATTCAAATGTCCTTAGTTTTTAAATCTACTGTCGTTTTTATGTTCCAAGATCTGATCCAAGATAGTACATAACATTCAGCCATCTAGTCTCCTTAAGATCCTGTAGATTGTGACAGTTTCTCAGATTTCCGAGTTACTTTGTTTTGGATGACCTTTAACAGTTTTGGGAAACACTAATCTGTAATTTGTAGAATATTCCTCAGTTTCGGTTTGCCTAATATTTTTCTCATCATCTAGGTTATGGGCTTTAGAGAGGACAGACATTCTTATCAAGGATAAATTTTATAAACATGACATCACTTTTGATAATGACTTTGATTATGTACTGATACAATATTCATCAGGTTTTTCCACTGTAAGGACACCTATTCTCCTCATCCCCAACACACATATTTCATACTGTATTCTTTGGAAGGAAGTCATTTCTGAACAACCCATATTTAAAGGTGGGAAGTTATTTACATTCCATTTTCTTGAAGAGGCCAAAATTGTTTGGAATTCTGAAATTAAATTTGTCTATTTTCCCCATTAATTTATTTTTTCAATCATTTATTAAAATCAGTACACACTTGTGGATAGTCATTTTACACTCCATTATAATATACCATTTATTTTACTGTTCGAATTGTTCCAACTTTGGTCATTGGAAGCTCTTTAGGTTGCCTCCTGTGCCCTTTGACGTACCCCATAGGTTTTGTTTGTTTATTTTCTTTTTGAGCACTTATTTTCTGGCACTATTTGCAGTATATTTGGCAATAATGAAATAATTTTAAATCAATAATAATTCTAGTATTAAAATGGATTAAGGTTGTAGGTAGACAACTTAAAGAAGAAATATTTGAATCGTTAATAAATATTAAACTATCCTATAATTCACAATAAGATTTAAATTAAAATAGGTGAATGACACTTTTCCTCATGAAACTGGAAAAAATAAGAACATTTTATAAATCAGTGACTGTTAAAGATGGCAGGAAATGGAGATCTTACACTCCATTTGTAAGAGTGTAGATCAGTGAATTGCATATTAGAAAGTAAAATGACACTATTTTAGTAAAATTAGGTAGTGCCTACTCACTTTGGCACATATATTCTTAACACACCCTCCTTAGGGACACAAAGATATTTATGAGAAGTTTTAATATAGCTTTGCGTGAATAAGAACTTGAAGTAATGGGTATGTTTATCATATATGAATAGGGAAATAACAAATATTAATCAGAAGAAAATAGTCCTAGATTTATAGATAGCAACATATATTATCAAAAATACTGTTAAATGAAAGAAGAAATTAGACACAATTCACAGCACCATCCCATTTATAAAATATTAAAAATATCTAAAAACATTTTTTTTTGCATAATATGTAAAAAAAATACATAGAAACTGATGTAAAGCTCAGGCATTAGATCCAAACTCTTGAGTGGGGTAACTTGGATAGCAGCTAAAGAAGAAAGATAAGCAAATAACACATTTCAAATATACAGAGCAAAAACTGTTGATGTTTTGTTACAAACTAAGAAGTTTATAATAGTTCATAAGATCAAAAATTCCAACAAGCTCTCAATCAAAGCAAATGACCAATTAACCAACTAAACATCTTAATCATAATAGATGATGTTATAAGGTTTATACCATTTGCTACATTGTTAGATTTTAAAATGTCAACATTTATGCTAACGATTATCATTAGTCATGTAATAATTTGACAAATATTTTTGAGCTTTCAAAGTATTGTACTGGCCTTAGTAGATGAATATAAAATGTGCATCTAATTCAAATTTAGGAGATTTATAGTTTTATCACATCAGTATCAGAAATTAGTGTGACATATGACAGCATTTCTGAAATTCACATTTCCAGTATGTTAATTTTATGCTGTTCCTGGCTTTTTACTTTAAAATAATCAATTTTAAATCCCTAGGTCAATTCCCTTATTATATATTCCATTCAGTTACTGATACTTATTGTCTTTTAAAATATAATTTGGCATTATTTATAGTATCCTTGTCTGTGAAGAATAACTTTAAAAACAATTTTTTAAATTACTGCTGAAATTTGAACTTGTACTCCCTTTTCATTTTCCTTCTCTGTGAGACTTGTCAGAGTCAACATAATTCTTAGATTCAAAGCTATTATTAATTTATCATTACTATTCACTTTCTTTTTATATGCAAAAGTTTATAGTACTAGAGAGTTCTCTTTGAATGTACTATTCCATTCTATAACTATAAAAAAATAGTCAAGAAACAAGTATAAAACATTCCTTTAGCATTAAATTTTTCCCGTGAATTATATAGACACATTTTAATTTAATGCCTAAATTATATTTGAACACAGAGTATATTTCTTAATCTTGTTTATTACTAACCATCCTTTTTTCAGGTAATAATATATCCTAGAGCTCTCTCCCTAGTAACATATACATAGTCTTCATTTCTTTGTACAGTGACATCTTAATTCATTTCATATACTATTGTTTATTCAACTATTTCCCCAGAAATGGAAATTTAGAAAGGACGGATGGTCAGGCTACTTTTTCTAAACTCTAGGTATCATCTTCTTTTCTTAAAGAAATTTATTTAATGATTTATTAGTGATGTACATTGACTAGATCAATAAATGAATAAACTTTTAGCCACCTTCTAACACTGGACAACTGGAAACATTATAATTTAAATAAATATGTGGATTTAAAGCAATAAATTAATTTTATTGAAAAGCTTTGCGTCATAGCGTTATAAAGGTTTAAGTTGTACATCACTGCAAATCCACATCTGTGTATACTATATTAAGTTCATCATCATTTTAGTTCTCTTGTTCATGTTTTTGTGAATTATTCAAACATAGGGCCTAGAGTTTTCCTAGTCTGTAACCCTTCCTCATTTTCTCTACCTTCCTTTTCATTTGTATCAATTATCCCTCTACTAACTTTGTGCTCCATTCCTGATGAGTGCACATTTGCCCCCTTCATCCTGAAGGCAGTTGCACCGCCTACTGTATCTCCTCAAGGTCACACAGCAGGCCCCACTCACTCATCTGCAACCTGGAGAATGTGGGAAAACATGCCTGTTTCAGTTTCCCTCGGGCTTGCTTTTTCCTGGGAGTTCCTATTGGAATTCAGAGATTTTTCCTGTTTCGCTTCTGTGAAATATCTCATTACTGCCCTCTGTCACAAGTATTAATAGTACACAGGTTGTGCAGCTTTGTAAAGTTTGTCACCCGATTTATAAATAAAACGCTATCAGCTTTAGCATAAAATTCAAGATGCCCAGTTAAATTTGATTTTTAGATAAAAAATTGCTAAATTTTTGTATCATTATGTCCCATGTAACGTTTGGCACATACTTGTACTAAGATTATTCAAGTTTGACTAAATGTCGCACATTTTATATAGCAACCTAATTTTTTTATCTTTATGGAGATTTAAAATTAACGAATGCAGATGCATCCTGGTGGAATAGTGGTTTGGTCAATCGTCTCTGAAGGAGCAAGTCACATACCCCTGGACTTGAGTCCCAGGTCCAGGTGGAAACAACCAGTGTGAACAGCTAAATAAAATAAATACGTTTCTTCCTCCTCCCTCTCCCTGCCTGTCTGCCTACTCACCTTCATTCTTGCCTGTACCTTTCTTTAAAAAAAAAGCAATGAATATCATCAACTCATGGTTAGTCAACACAGATAAAGATCATGTATCAACAAACCTTTTAAGGTTGCACTTTAAAGAGAAAAAATATGCTTTGAGAGACTATTAACCATCAACTTAAATTGTGGAAGTATATATTGTACATGACATGCATGTCTTGCCATTTTTATTTTGGCTACATCTTCTAGTTACTAAATGATATTTTGATTTACTTGAATCACACAATAGCATTAGTAGGTTTCCCAGAAACAGTTTCTCAATTTTACCTTGGGATGCAGCTTCCCAATTTTACCTTTCTTTGTGTCCAGGGGTATTTGTGACTGGAGATGTGGACTGAATGTTTATGTTCCTCAGAATTTATATTTTGTGATTATAACTCCAAAGTGATGATATTGGGAGATGGATTCTTTGGGAGGAGATTGGGTCATGAAGGTGAAGCTCTCCTGAATGGAATCAGGGCTGTTATCAAAGAGGCTCCAAGAGCTTTCTCCCTTCAACAACAGAGGACATGGAGAGACAACTGTTATTTTCCCAAGAAAGTATGACCTCACCAAACACAGAATTTGCTAGCATTTTGACTTTGGACTTCCCAGTCTCTAGAACTGGGAGAAATGTTTGTTGGTGAAGTCACCTCATCTGCAGTATTCTGTTTCAGCCTCCAAAATTGAAAAGACAAGATGAATCACTTATAAATTCTTCTAGTTTTATTTCATGTATGTGTGGTCAGGTTATTGATTGGGCTGGTGGTAAGGTCCTTTGGTAGGGCACTCATTTACAGAAAATGCAGTTTGTTTTGAAGTGATATTTCTAATTCAACAAATCATGTAATGCTTTAAAGGAAGAATCACTTATGTCCTTGAAAGTAGAAGATTTTAAGGTAACATTTAAAAAAAGAGAGAGAAATAGAAAGCACTGTCTTAGTGAGAGAGGACAAGTTTTCTACCAATATCAAGCAGTACTAATTATGTGTTCATAAATGTTACGAGGGCAAAGGACCAAAGAGAAGAGGACACAACATTTTCAACTTATAGAAAGCATTATGAGTCCTAACTAAAGAGGTAACAGATGTATCAACAGTTAAGAAAAAGGCAAAGAGCTTTTAAAGGTCACAGTTAATTCCTGAGTATCAATTGGTAAATACACATTATTTTACACACACGCACATGAGAAAATGTGGCAAAAATAATCACCCATTTTTTAGACAAAAAGGACTAATGCCAGTCAATTTCCTTACCTCCCCAACTAAATAACAGTTGTGTCCTACCGTTAGCCAGGAAGAATGCTCTTATTCCAGAATACCTGACTACACTAAATCAAACTGTTGGTCTCACAGAAATAGTCGATGCAAATAAGAACAAAGATTATTAACAAAAAGGGCATAAGTGCAATAAACATTTGTGAAAATGAACAGAAACAACTTTGCATGAACTAGTATCTGGGATGGAAGAGTACCTACCTACTAGAGGGTAGAAGATAATATGTTCTAAGATCTTGAAGAGAAAAAACAGGAAATATGAGAATGATAATGTTTTAAATTTTTAATTAAAAAGAAATGAATGCTAAACCATTAAGAGATATTTCAAATGATTGTCAGCCTGTAATGGGAAATATCACCACACATCAAGATAAAGAAAGGAGGCCAAGAAGGAATGTTAAAGACACTTGTAGGCTGACTTTGACCTTTACAGGATGACATTTCAATAGCTACTTTTAAAAATGCTCTTTTTAAAATATGTTCATATACAAGAAAAAAAAAAAACAAGAATAACATATACTATTTTATAAAGTATTTTCCCTATAGTTTAAACAGAAGATTTGAAGTGTTGAACTGTGACTGGAATAAACAATGTTGAAGACATATTTTTTTCTAACATCTAACAGTGCTTCCTGGTCAGTTTTGGTGATAAAGTAGGTAGGTTCAAGATGTTTTGAATATCTTGAAACTATTTTCCGACTAAGATAAAAAAGGAAATTATGTTAAACATCTATCTTATAGAGAGAGAAAGTAAGGAAGAAAACAAGGGAAACTAATCAAAACACAACTACACCCAACCCACCAAGAAGAGAGAGAGAAGAAAAACACTGGAACAACACAGAGAAGACAAATTACAAAATGACACTAAACAGCTACATTTCAATAATCACCCAAACATTTTTTTTAGGACAGGAAGCGTTGATGCACACAGAAAATAATATTGGAATTCTCTAAAGTCTTACTCTCTCCAACAATGTTATTGAAAGAGAAGGGTCATGAAATACTATGCAAAAATCAGGTAAACTGAAAGAAAAGTTTATTTATAAGTGACAAGAGGTAGATCATGAATCATCTAGAGTGTTCCTTTCAAGAACAAGTCAAAAAAAAAAAATGTAAGGGTAATCGAAGTATACTGGAAGAGTAAAGACTTCTTAGATAAAAAGTGAAAGTTAGATTCTAAATGGGATTTTTGTTGGTATTGTTTTTTAAATATTTCTATCATCTATTATTTAAGTATCACTTTTAAGTGGGGATAGGAAAACTTCTATAACAGATACAATAGCAAAATATTAAATTAGGTTAAGATATTAGAATACTCTTAGAGTTATGTCCACAGGAGAGATTTATAAAACTTTTGTTAGATTTAGCAAGGATGAGGATATGTTAGAGCTACAATACTCAGTAAACTCTCCACTAGCTATGTGTGACTTTAAAGAACTTGACTTGCATCTAGTCTGAACTGTGACGTGTGATCAATGTAAAACACACTGGATCTCAAAGATTTAGTATGAACACAATGCAAAATATTTCAATTATATTTTATATAGTTTATGTGTTAAAATGATGATATTTTGTTATATTGAAGTAAATAAAATATATTATTGACAGTAGTTTCACCTGTGTGTAATAAGGAATTTAACCTACTCAAAGAGAAATCTGGTCCTAGCCTTCAGTTCTCTAAACCCTTGGGAGGTCCAATCTGATAAAAGTATGTATTTTACCTGGAAGTCCAACATTGTGACTTTTGGTAGGGGCTTTGAATCACAAGGTGTCAACTCAGATTTGTGAGGATCTGGAGAATAAGTCATCCAGATAGACAGCCAATATGCTTATGTGAGAGATCTCCAATAAAGACCCTGAATACCATGTCTCAGATGAAATTTCTTGGTTGGCTGTTGTCCCTACAAATGGTCCCACATTGATGCTCGGAACATTAGCACTGTTCATTAATCCCCCTGGGAAGGACAATTTAAAGTTCTATGTGTGGAAATTTCCTGGAGTCTCCCCATGCATCTCTTTCTTTGGCTGATTTAAACCTGTACCGTTTAATTGGAATACACCCTAACCATGAGTATAAACACTTTCAGTGGGTTCTTTGAAATACTAGCAAATTACCAAAGCTAGGGATAATTTTACAGACTCTAAACTTGTAATTGGTGTCAAGGGGAGTGTGGTCTTGAGTGTGGACCCCCAAAATTCAGGGGAATTTAGAAGTGAGGATGGACTTCTGGACTCCTGCTGAACCTTACAACCTGGTTCTCTTCACTTTGTTTAACATGGTTATTCAACTATTTAAAAGTGCACACATCTTGCATTTGTGACTTGCATTGTATTTCTTTAAGGACAGTGCTGATGTAGAATTTGAGTTTTGCAGGAAAAGGTGGACTAAAGCAGCATGGGGTATCACGGCTCTTTGAAGGGAATATTTTAACCACACATGGCTAACCCAGTGATAATCACAAGCAAAAATTAAAATTTAAAAAAGGAAAAGAGTAAGAATAGATTGTTTATTTTCCCTTCCTACTGTTCTGCTGAGTTGCTTTGAGTTGTCGCTACTCTACAAAATTCACAACTCCTGTCAAATAGCTGTCCCCATATACATTTATCTGTGGGGTCCAGTAACTGCTCCCACTCCTTCTCCTTCAGAAAAGTCATGACGATGACATTTTGTTCTTACTAACTCAAGTGCTTCTTTTGTTTCATTTAAAAAATTCTTTTCATGCTAACTCTTATCAATCACACACCAAGAATATGTGTCATCAGTTTCCTACCTACATCCTGTCTAGGGTCTTCACACAAGGCCTTCAGTGCTCTTGGATGAAAAAAAGATTAAATAGAAATTTTAGGTTGGATGGCTAGTATAAGAAATAATTAATTTAGGATATACATTATTAATTTTGTTTTTTCCTTTTATTAATAAAAGAAACAATTTGTGTTTTGTCCCTGCTCATATTCTCTTCCTTAAGGTATTTAAAGCACATCTTATACGTTTTATCATTAATCATTGCTAGAATTTACCAGTTATCTAATGAATTAGTATTAACTTGAGATGAGCTACAGAATTTAAGTTTAGAGATAAGAGGCAAGAAGCAGAACCAGCATCTTAATCTAAGGGGATCAAGATCTATATTAAGAAATATGATTTTAAGTATCAATATATGAAAAGTGACAAACCATCTAAACAAAAGCTAGTACCAGGGAATAGACTCAAAGCTTTAGATAGAGCAACTAGGGGAATGCCACCCAAGTCTAAGGTCATGCATTGTTTTCAAGAAGATCTGAGTGCCTGTCACATAGAAAACATTGCATAAATATTTATTGAAAAAATTGGAAAACTATAATGATGTAATACCAGGTGAGGAGGCATTTACTGCTCCTCTCTTAAGAATCTTAATCCAGCTGTCAGATCGTGATATGTGCTCTGTGAGGATTTAAGGTATAAACAGGGACAATTCACAGTTATTGATTAATTAGTGTGTGCTGGGCATAAACTTTCTTAATCCTTAATAAAACCAAATAATAATATTAAATTTTCATTTATATGACATTTTTGTGGCTCCAACAAAATAAGTGATCCAAACGGGATAACTCAGAAGGTGGACTGAGTTTTACAAATGTCTGGCAAACCATAGGTTGGTGGTCCATCTTTGGCTTATAAGGAAATCTTGTTATTCTGATCTCCAGAGTATTACACACTTTTCCAGACATGATGAATTTCAAGTATGTAGGAAATGGGGTGAAATAAGCAAAATGTCCACTTGATGTCTTATTTTGCTGCTCTCCATTGCTGGTTCCTTTAGGGGTTAAAGAAAACATAAAATATTTTACTTGAAGAAGTGTAGTATAGAAATCCGAACAAAACAGTTTATTTGCTTTCAAATCTTCTGGAAGATTGGTTGAACCATTTCTTGGGCTATTTAGGCATCATTTCTTTTATTTGGTCTGTTCAAGAATAGTATTGCCTCTCTGCCAAAGCTCAACACTTCATCAGTTCTCTTGATTCTATTTTAATTTAGGCTTTGTTCTACTCAATAGCCTCTTTAACTTCCTCACTTTTCCACACTGATTCCTCCCAGCCAGTAGATGCCCCAATTTTACCTGCCCCTAAAGTCATTTGACCCTGATAGTAGATTCTCCATTGTTTTCATCAGACCCAAACTTTGTGAGTAATTTCTGCCTTTAGTCTTTCTCTCGACCAACTTTCTCTCCTTTATCATTTAATTTTCACTCGCATATTGAAGTAGTGCAAACATGTATTCAAATTCAAGCCTAAACTCTAATAGTTATTAGCTATGTGTTTCAGGGTGACTTATTATTCATGACTTCTATTTCATAATTTGTAAAACAGAAACAATATGGCCATTTCCAGTGGAGCTGCTTTTATTAAGTTGCATATCGTCTGACCCTTCACTTCTATAATCAATATATTTTCTACTACCTTTAACCTGCTGTTAAATTTATATCAGGTGCATTATTTGTGATACTGATCATTTTATATACTCAAGTGCTCTCTATAGAAAATACTTAGCACATCAATTTTCTCTCCCCAAAAGATTGGTGATTATTTTTCTTTCAGGATAGTTTGAGTTATGCAACCCATCAACTTTTTATTCCTATAGGAAGCTCATATACCATATGCAATGCTTCAAATTTCAGTCATTTAATAACCTGGCACATTATAAAATATGTAACTATGTACTAACTTCCTTACTGGTTTCAATCTTATATTCTGAACTTTCCCTGTAGTCATTTTTAATCGATCTATACTTTTCTATAAGTGACCTTTTTGGAATAACTCAGGGAGGATTGGTAAGTTAATAACTGACTGGAGAATTGAGTAGTTTGAGGAATGAGATGATGTTACTAGTCCTGGTTTTGCCCACGCCCTAAGTTTGATTGGAAATACTATCCTCAGTCATCAAAAATCTGTCTTTTAGAGCCTGTCTACCCATTATATTTTCTAATCATTCAACAAGAAGCACAGGCGCTCTTTTTCTGCAGGAGGACCTACTATCACTTTCTATATTCTATTTTAACTTACCTACTCCTCTTCATATTTCAATCTTCTCTTATTTGCAGTCTTGTCTAATTCTCTTTTCTCCTGTTGTAAGTTTTTAATGATAGGGTATGTGTCCTAATCATTTTTATAAACCACAGTGCAGTTAGAGGATGTAATTGATATTCAACCAATACACATTACAGTTTATTGAAATGAATGTGGTATACCCTTAGATTTTAAAGCCACCTACCTCAAAATTTATTCGATTATGTGTATGACTCAGACACCAATGTCATCTTTCTTGGCTCTTTGGACTCAAGTAACAACATGGTTTCTTTTTATTTGATTATTTTCCCCTAAGATTTTGGAGAAACTTTCAAAATCCTGGTTTTACAGGTAACCATATATGAAGTCATATTATATTTATTGAGTTATTAATCTTTAGATAAACTAACAACATGAACACCATGGAGCAAATGAGTGTGTCTTGTTTAAGAAAGAGAAAAATCGGCATAATGATTACAGCCAGATAAAGAGCCATTACTTCTGCAGGGAGGAGAGTGAACTTCGGAATGTAGAGACTGAAATGTATACAGTGAAGTGGTATCCATTTTATAATAATCAAAGTAGAGAAAATCATCAAAAAATGCATAAGAAGTGCATTTTTAAGAGTTCACAGATGTATTTATGTGTACTAGGTCAGCATCTAAAAAATGGAAAGAGTTGATTCAGTGAGGGAGAGTGAAAATTTGCAGATGTTGTGAGGCACATTGAAAGAATGAGGCCGATAGGAGTGCTGGATTCACTAGAGCAAAGGCAAATTGGATGAAGCAATTTATTAGAGCAGAATAAATGGTTAAAATGAAAAAAATGAGATTCTTATTAAAAATGAGGTAAATACTTGGCTGTCCTCGCCTGGCTTTAAATTTTAGCTTCAGATTTTGGACAACCACTCTATTGAGTTAGCTGCTGTGCACATATGCAGGCCTTGTTGTATTTATGTGTCCACATATATCACAGTTAGGTGTACAAATCTGTAAAATATGTGCCTCAGCAAAAGGCTATGGCTCTATTTACACAACTCGGCCTATAGAAATATCCTGCAGTATATCATGATACTTGATTCATATAGTTTTTGTGATAGATTGTACTTTCTAAAAATTATAGCAATAATCTGGTCCTCCATGTTCGGTCTATGTTTCCTTCCCTCAAGACTAGAAGGGACTCTGCTTTGCTTAACAGAATAAGAGGACAGTGACACTTTGTGACATCTTGGTTAGGGTTTTTAAACCAGGTACAGCTTCTGCTTGATTATCTTTTCTTACTTCAAGCAACTTAGGAGCCCTGAGTCACAAAAAGGAGAGAGGAAGAGAGAGAGAGAGAGAGAGAGAGAGAGAGAGAGAGAGAGAGAGAGAGAGAGAGAGAGAGAGAGAGAGAAGGAGAGAGAGAGAACCTAATTTTAGTCACTGTGATTGATTGATTGCAACCTGAGTAAGAACTGGCAGCTGAGACAAAAACCATAAGGATAATGACAAAGTGATGTTTTCAGCCAGTACATTTTGGGTTATTTGTTGTACAGCAATAGGTAATCAGAGTAATATTTCCTGAAATATATTAGGATGTGTTCTTTTGACCAACTAGGAAAGTGAATAGAAAAGATATTACTTATGGGCCACTTAGTAAATCTGTGTCATTGTTACATTTGGGATTAAAATTCAGTTTCTGTCTCTTGTTCGGAGCCCTGATCCACTCTTGTTATAATAGGGAAAAAAACAACACATCATAGCATTCACTGGATGGAGACTTATAACACAAAATAAACTTTAAAACCAGACTTTTTAAAAGCTATTTACTGAACCTGAATAACACAGCAAACGATAATGGGTGTTCATTATCTTAATTTATACTTTGTATTAGAATGCTCTTCCAGATTAAAGAATTGTGCTTTTAATTATATTTTTTAAATCTGATGTACTTTTTAAAGTAGAATCTGGATATCTACAAATATCAATAATTTTCTATTTAGAAGTGCATAGGAAAATTAAAGAGTACCACAAAACACAAAAGCCTGCAAGTAATTCCACTGCTAATTAGTCACACCATAGATAAATGATGTGTCCATCATCATTTTTAATGTCCTGCGTGCATTCAGTGCAGAGCGCTGAATGGGAAATAAAACAACAGGAGATAGTCTTGTTTTTTCAAAGAGTTCATTATGTAGAACAAGAAAACAGACACATATGAAAGCTAATTTGGAATACATGCAATTCAAATATTAGCAAACTATTGGTTAAACAAGTTGTGTGATGAAAAATCATACATATTTCCTGAAAAATCATACATATTTATCAAACTTAGATGTGCATGTTTAAAATTCATCATGAGTTATGCATTTCTGAATATGTATTACGTTGAGTGATATGGGGCTAGATTCATTGCCAAGTTATGGAATATCACACTTTAAAGCTGGACTATAAAAATTTACCCATTTTGGACAAATTTTATAAAACTGGCTATTTCATTTAGTACTCTTATCAGTTAAATGAAGATACTCTCCTAAGCTCAGAAAATTAACCTCTACCAAGGATCTCAGTCATTTGACATAAGTTCAATCACCCTTTTAAAAAGTTCCAATGAGAAGAGAAGCAATTATACCTTTAAGTAAATATATAGTGTATTTTATTATATCAAACTATTAGCATTCCCATCCCCCTCCTACATTTATAATTTTAATATGTTGCTCAGGAACACCTAATTTGCATTTTCAGTTGCTTCATTGTAGAGTTAGGATAGTTATCAAGAATTTCACTAACTGTAAACCTTGGAGCAAAGGATTAATTTAAAAAAACTGATTCACCCTATGCTCTCACTAGAGGGAAACATCATGGAGTGTAATATTTACAATAACTCAGTTTTGGTTCCATAATAACTTCCTATGGATACTTTTGTACTACCTACTAGGTAGCACAAAAAGCTGAAAATGTGTAGGACATGACTGCATTCCTGTGATTATTAGGATTTTAATGATGAAGTCAACTTATTGGTAGATAGCCAGTCACTGGTCAAAATAATAAATGAAAGGAAAGTTGTAATTTAAGAGTGTTTTCATGGAAAAATCTGAGTGGTTATCAGAAAGTAACATTATTAAGCATTGTATTGTAAGCATTGTATTTTATTCTTTATCCAATCAGTGAAATATTTTTCAAACCAGAGCAAAGAATTGATAAAATGGACACTATTCATATAACGTTTCTGGTTCTTGGTTTATATTATCTGAAGGGGCTTAGAATTCACCCTAGATCAGAATCTTATTCCCACTGACAAGTCTAAAATGTTAATCCAGGTGTCCTAAGGTTAAGTTGTCTTTCCCCCGCAAGTTGTGGGCAGCTAAATAGTTTCAAGAAAGCAGTCATTGGCAAGATGACTAGTCTATCTGTTACCAAACTACCTCCAATAGGTACAAAATATTTAATTAAATGATTGCTTTGAAAACATGATCTTTATATCATAGAAGTTAATATGAAAATAGTTTACAAATGATTTTATTCACAAACATCTATTGATCATTTTTTATGTGCCAAGCATTATATTAAGTCCTCAGTGAATCAAAACTATACAAAGTTAATTTCTTGGGTATTTAATTTTATAGAGTTTTACCAATCATCACCTTCAACTTTAATAGTGCTTCTATAAAATTTATAACAGACCAAGAACTAACATTATGTAAGGGTATTTAACTTTCTGGAATAGGCAATACAACATTTGCACAAAACACTGCTATTCTGGGTTTCCTAAATACCTCCCTGACAAAGTTTTACATCATTGGACTTCTGGAAACTTCATAGCATTCAAAGTATCATTGAATTTCTTAAAACTTATATCTGAGATTGGAGGTAAACTAGTTTTTGTATTCTGCTTCCAACTTTCCTCAGATACTTCAACATGTGTTGAGTAGATGCTCCTTCCCATCTTATATTCAATTTGATCACCACCAATGTTGGTTTTGTTCTGGCAGCAAACCTTTTAATTCTGCCTTACAGGAAGGCATAGGTCCTTGGTTTGACCTGCTTTTCATAAGAACAATGTGCAGCAAAACTCCATACATTTCACCAGTAGGGAAATGTGATGAATGTGAAAGGAAGCCAAACTTCTTCGACGGATAGAAAATATATCATTTTCTTTTTTTCCCCTAAATCTTCTCTTCTGTTTTTGGCTATAGAGATGATTCATATTCCCCACTTCATATATTGAATAATTCTGGTATCCAAATATTGAATTCCAGCCTCCTCAAAATCACAGGTCCTGCAACAAAATCTTTAAAAAGTCATCTTGTATTGTCTAATCTTCAATGCAAGTAGGCATTTTAGATTTACAAATGTTCTCAAGCTACACTCTGCGATTCAGTACCCTCTGGCTGTGTGTGGTTACTGAGCACATGAAATAGGACTAATACAAACCGAGATGTGCTGTAAGTGTAAAATACATACCTAGTATTTTAAAGACCTACTATGTAGAAATGTAAATTACATCATCAAAATATTTTATATTGATTACATGTTGAAATGATAATATTTTGGATATTTTAAGCTAAAATATTATTAAAGTGATTACACAATTTCATTTTTACTTTTTTTAATGTGGTTCCTGAAATTTATCATGTCATTCACATATTTTTATAAGAAAGAATGCTCTAAAAGCTGCCAAGTTTTTGATATGAGAAATAATCCCAGGCTTTTTGCTTAAAATTACCAACAATTGAGAGCTTTTCATTAGTTTCTTCTTTTGATAAATTTTTCAACTACCTTAATAAGGTAAACAGACAGCAGATGAATTCCTGAAAATTAAAAGTGCAGCTGGTCTTGGAAATAAGCAAGCTAAATATAATAAGAAGACCACAGACAAGAGACTGAACACAGTAAAGGAAAAAACCCAACAGGATCAGGATAAATTAAATCAATGTCTAAGATAATAACGTGCAAAAAGAAAGGGAAGACAAAAGCTACAGACAAGAAAGGACGTACTGGGGGTGGTGGTAGAATGTTCTTGACAATAGGACCATAATACCTTAGGCTCCAAGGACAAGGCAGTTGGAAGGCTCTGTTATTGGATGCATCATCTCTATGTGAAGCTTGTGTTATCGTTTCTACTATACCAATGAGGGAAATGTGGCTCAGAGTAGTTAAGTAACTTGTTCAAATCATAAAGCTAGTAAGAGACAAACTAAATTCTAACTCAGTTTACTTGACTTGACATCTTGCTATCATCTCTTGTCTTCCTTGTCAAAGATTATATGCTTTCTGCCTTTTACTTATGAAAAAACATTTATTTTAAATTATGAATTATTTATTACAATATGAACTCAATGTATTTGTTTTGGTTATTCTGTTTTTACTTTTAGGAAACACAATTTTGACTGTTAGTTTACAATGGGAATATGATCTAGTATAGTTTCTAGTCAAAAGTTTGATGTCCTCACACAGCAAGAGAAGATCTTCAAGGCCTCTCTTTGTGATAAAATAGTCAAGGGAGCATTAATGGTGTCTGTGGCTTAGAGTAAAATGATTCAGATTACAGTATTCGGTGTTGATTGCTTAGTTCATCACAATGATTGCTCTCATACTTTTTTGTGCTTTCTGTTTCACCTTAAAATAAGTTTGTTTTAATCAGATTCTGTTCTCACTTTTCCTGATTTTACTTGTGCAGGACAGTCTAATCTCTTTAGTCTCATTGTTTAGCCAAGTTTCTAGTACCCAGTTGATGCTTTGTCATTCATTCATGATATATACACATGTGTATCAGTAAACATTCAACAATAGAAGCTGACTATCTCTTGTAAGCTAAACATTATGCTTGTATGCCATATTTATAATCTGATAAAGCAATGACATCAGTGTGATAACCCCTGCCCATGTGTAGGTGTGGGGTTTTGTGGGAGCTCCTTAGGAGGGAACTTAAACTGGGTTGGTAAGAAGTTCAAAGATTTCCAGAGAGTATGATTTTGAAACTGTCACATTAGGAAAGAGGTAAATAGGCAAAGGATTAGGAAACTGGTAGAAAGGAAAGATGTCTTTAGAAGAGAGAAATATAGGTATAGACACTTGGACGAGCAATTTCTTCAGAAGGAGGGTATAGGTGGGGAAAGAGGTGAGTGAAAGTTTGGGAGGAAGGGATTAAGGAGAAATACTCCATCGATATAGAAGGAATTATTTTAAAAAGCAATATATCACATAATATAATTCACCAAGAATTTCTAACAGTATTCATTTAGAAGATATATTCTAGGCCATTTTATCTTATAGGCATATAATTAAAAATTAAAATGAATTCCAATCTGATATTAGAAACTTCATATTCATATATACATATGCATATTTATTATATAGCCACTTCATTGCAATTCTATGGTCTGTACCATACTTATCATTAGGGACATTTACCTCATGATAAATGGACTTCATTAATAGTGGTTTGAGGCATTGTTATTTATTCATCTCTAAAGGTTATAAAGTTATTAATTCTTTTTTCTTAGACCTGTTATTTTAAATTTCAGATAATTTCTGATTTTTAACTTTTACATGAGAAAGGCGAATATCAATTCTACTTCTTAATTTGATCAACTGATCAGATTGTAACTTGGGTGGAGGCACTGGGCTTGAATAAGAGGATTGCATGAAGATGTATGTTGCAAGCTTAGTCCTTTGGCAAATACATTATGATCTTTCATTTGTTCACTAGACTCTCTCTGTTTCAGATAATCTAACTTTAAAACTGATAAAACTTTTTTTTGTGCATGAGGTTAATAAGAATCAATGAATTAAATATATTTTGTAATGCTCCAAAGAATAATGTGTTATTTACAAAAAAGTGTGGTTTTAACTGTTAACATCAGATTGAATGTGTGTGTGTCTGTGTGCATGTATTCAAAGAGAAAGGATCATAAGTAAACATTTAGAATTAAAATACAATTTGCATATAAACTGTGAAAGGATAGAGTTCACCTATTATATTGTTATAATACTGTGACTCAGTATACTCTTTTCAGTTGTCTACTTTATAAGTCGATGATTCTTAATATTTCTGAACAGAAAATGATGACTCGGAATGGATAGTTACAGCAAGAAGATTTATCATTTGCACTTTAAACATACCCTGATTACAAATAATGCTGACCCTGCAGACTGATTCTGTATTAAGTACAAATGGGAATTAGGCGAATTTAAATTGACATTATTTTCATTTGTGACTGTGAGTCAGGATTAGAAGATTATCGAGTTGAAAGGGAAACAAGGAGAGATTAATGAAATGATAGATCAGGAAAGGAAACAATGAGCAGTGAGTTTCCTCTTTAGTTCCTTCATTTCCTCTTTAGACATTTATTAAACTTTTATAGTGAATCAAATAGTTAAAAGATGAAAGAAGAAAGTAGTCAGGTTACACATAACCCTTTATTAACTTTGTGAATCGAAATCAGGTTTCAGAATTTTTTAAATTCTTCAGATCTACATAGTGCATGTACTTAAATATTCAGTGATAACTTCTGACTGTAATAGGAGTGATGCATTAGTCCATCATTTCTAAAACTGAGGTAGAATTGCTACAAAAGATTCACCAGCACCTACCCTTTTTGCAATTACTGCTCGCGTCTCCATGCTAAGTAGTAAATTAGTAATCTATAGTAATTTCAGATTAAAGCCTGGCATCTTCATTATAATCCAAACATCCCTGGTGTCCCCCACCGATCCTTGGCACCGTTCACCTCCTACTGTCCGCCGCTCCCAGCTCCCTACTCTACTTTCGCCTTAATGCAAACGTGAAAAAAAAAAAAAAAGGAATGCACATACACAATGTTACCAGGTAAAGGGAGAGCGTGAGAGGGAGACAATTAAGGAAGGAGAGGAGAAGGAAGGCGGGGGATGGGACGTGGAGAAACACAGGGACGGATCCACCGAAAGAGGGAATGAAATGAACGAGAGATAAGGCTGAGATTCTGTGCTTTCCCGCAGGTGCCCAGCCAGCACCTCCCGGCGTGCGGCCAAGCCGCATCTCTGCTAGGGTCGGGTCTCAGCCCCGCCCCCTAGCGTCGGAGTCGGGAGAAGAGCCGCTGGAGCCTGTCTCTTTAAATGACAGCTGTGGTTCGGGTCTCAGTCCTGGCTTTGACGTCAGTGCCGCCTCTCGGGCTTGCAAGGAGTAGTTAGCGCCACCGTCCGCGCTCGTGGCTCGTGGCGCGCTTGCAATCTGCTGGGGCGGCGAGTTGTCTTTGCTCCGATCCCTCCTCCCACCCTCTCCGCGGAGAGCCGAGCTGCTACCTAAGAGCCTCTCGCAAGTCTCTCACACTTCTCCGCGGTCGCCCCAAAGGAGCAGCCGCTCCTCTTAGAGCTTTCAAAGCCGCGGCGGCGCCCCAGGAGCTCCTCTCCTGCGCTCCGCTCCCCCGATGGAGTCCGGGCGCCGCCGCCGCCGCTGCTGCCCCGAGCCCTGAGCTCGGCCGCCCCCGCCGGCCGGAGAAACGTGCCACCCGGTCCGAGGGCGCACCTGGCGCACGCCGCGGTCCGGGCGGGCTGGGTGCAGTGAAAGGGCTCCAGGAACGAGAAAGTGCTCTTCTCCCGGCTCAGTTGGCCAGTGGCGGCGGGACCATGGCTTTGAAGGACACGGGCAGCGCCGGCGGCACAATCCTGCCCATTAGCGAGATGGTCTCCTCGTCCAGCTCGCCCGGCTCATCGGCAGCCTCCGCCCCGGGGCCCTGTGCGCCCTCGCCCTTCCCGGAGGTGGTGGAGCTGAACGTGGGAGGCCAGGTCTATGTGACCAAGCACTCGACGCTGCTGAGCGTCCCGGACAGCACTCTGGCCAGTATGTTCTCACCCTCCAGCCCCCGGGGCGGCGCCCGACGCCGGGGCGAGCTGCCCAGGGACAGCCGGGCGCGCTTCTTTATCGACCGCGACGGTTTCCTCTTCAGGTACGTGCTGGATTATCTGCGGGACAAGCAGCTGGCACTGCCAGAGCACTTCCCCGAGAAGGAGCGGCTTCTGCGCGAGGCCGAATTCTTCCAGCTCACCGACCTGGTCAAGCTACTGTCGCCCAAGGTCACCAAGCAGAACTCGCTCAACGACGAGGGCTGCCAGAGCGACCTGGAGGATAACCTCTCGCAGGGCAGCAGCGACGCGCTGCTGCTGCGCGGGGCGGTGGCGGCCGCGCCCTCGGGCCCGGGAGCGCACGGTGGCGGCGCACCGGACAAGCGCTCCGGCTTCCTCACGCTTGGCTACCGAGGCTCCTACACCACGGTGCGCGACAACCAGGCGGACGCCAAGTTCCGGCGGGTGGCGCGCATCATGGTGTGTGGGCGCATCGCGCTGGCCAAGGAGGTCTTCGGGGACACGCTCAACGAGAGCCGCGACCCGGACCGGCCGCCCGAGAAGTACACGTCCCGCTTCTACCTCAAGTTCACCTACTTGGAGCAGGCGTTCGATCGCCTGTCCGAGGCCGGCTTCCACATGGTGGCGTGTAACTCCTCCGGCACCGCCGCCTTTGTCAACCAGTACCGCGACGACAAGATGTGGAGTAGCTACACGGAATACATCTTCTTCCGTAAGTTCGCAGCCTGGGCGCTTCCAACTTCTCCCCGACCCCTCGCGGGCTTGCGGCGGGTTCCAGGCCTGCTGGGACCCGGCCTGGGCGGGTGTCCTGGCCCGGGAGCTGTTTAATTAGCGCGAGCAACTCTCCCTGCAGGCCTTCCTCACGCAGCAGACACCCTTCATCCGTGGCGAGCTCTCCTTTCACTTCTCTCCCCTCCAACTCAGGAGCCCTCCATTCCCACGCAGTCCTCTTTAACTGTATTGATTTGCTTTGCCCTTTTGCCCCGGGGTATTCCTGGAGGCTCAGAATTCTCTTCTGCGGAGGGCGGGGCGGAGATGGGGCTCCCAGGTGGGCGCACCCATCCTCTAGCTTAACTGCCACTCCCAGGAGACCTGGGAATCCAGAGGTGTCCCTTCAGAGGGCAGGTTGGCATCAAGGCATCAACCACTCACAGCCAGGGCTGCCTCCTTTTGGTGCTGGTCCGGCTCAGGTGCGCCCTGTTACCGGTGCTTTCAGAAGGGGGCCACAGGGACAAGTGAGGACTGTGCCTACAGAGCCTCTCAGGGGGACAATCTTGAGGCTAGTGGGAAAGTGTTCAAGGATCACTGGAAGTCTCAGATTCCCTGCGCTAGTCATCATCCTACAATAACTGCTAGGTCTTTGGACAGGGCAGGTGAAGGGAACTAGTGAGTTTGGATGTCTGCGTGTTGCTGTCAGAGTTGGCGATCAGAAGGAAACGTGTGGAGTGTGTGTGTGTGTGTGTGTGTGTGTGTGTGTGTGTGTCTGTGTTTCCTTTCTTGGTATCTCAAGTACAAGGAATATTGAACTCTGTGTGTGTGTGTATTGTTGTACCTCAAGTGCAAGGAGAATTGAATCCTTTTCCCCAGGGAGAATAAAAGCAGCGATTTTTATGAAAGGAAGAAGACAGGGGGCGAGATTTGGAAAGCATCTGGCAAGACGGTTTTTGCAGAGTATTTTTGCATGATTCTCTGTGAGTCAAGTCAAGAAGGACACTAAATGCCACTGGAGCCTTGGGACAGTGGAGGCAGGGTTGAGCACAATTCTCAGTGACATGTGTAAAGTGAGGAGGACCATGACTAGAGAGCGATTTGGACAAATGAAAAGCCAGCTGGGATGGCAGCAGGAGTACAATTTGGCTGACGTTTTTCCTTTGATGAGACCCAAGAAATCTTAAAACTTGCCTGTAGTATTGGAAAGAGTAGCACTCACTGCTGAGAATAGAAAAAGCCTATTTTTCATTGTGTTTATTTATTTTGGTAATTCATTCATTGTTTGAGAAAGAGACGTTTTTTGCACATAGTGGAGAAGTGTGAGAAACCTCTCCTTGCAGGTGCAAGCTTGATTGGAAGGGGTTCAGTGTTTTCTGAAAACCTTTGAAGAATGGTGGCAAAGCACAGCACACTGGATTTTAAGAGTTAAATTGTCTTTTTTAATGCACTGTATTAAGAAAACCATTTCAACAGAGAATCAAAGAAAGTTCCTCTGGAGTGGTAGATAAATAATTGTCTTAATTCTATTAAAGTGTTATTTGTTATAAAGTAAAAAGATTTAGAGTCAGAAAACCACCCAAAGGAAGGTTGTATTTTATTGTTAATAGAAAATTGGGATTATGCATACATATATTTGAATGTATGCATATAATTAAATAGTTTTGTCATCATTCTTTATAGTTTATCACTATTAACAAAACCATTATAATGTTTTCAGTTTTACACATGAATGTCATTTTATCATAGGTATAAGTCCAAGAATTTGAGAAGATGAGATGGAAGGAACTTTTGCTTTTCTTGTGGTTAGTGATTTTTATCAGAGAAGTTATAGGCATAAGTATTCTGCAGTTAAGTTTCCTGCATTCTGGAAATCTTTCACAGCTTTGTACCTTTGTTCCCCCTAGGAAATTCTGAACTTGGAAATGTTCATTATTTGGGTTATGAAGAGACAACGCATGTTGCCTTTGAATTAGGAAGAGATATTCTTAAAATAGTATATTGAACTTGGAAACACAGTCAGTTTAACTAATAAAAGAATGTGAAAGTTATTTGGAACTCAGGCTATTTCACCTTTGAAGTTAGAAGAAATGTTAGGCAAAATAAAGCATTCATATTATAAATAACCATTTGCAGAATATTCAAATAACTAGTGGACTCTGAGATTCATTCATAAAAGTTCCAGAAATCTAAAACAGTCTATAGCTTTTTACATTGATTATTCTAACTATGGGGGAAAACACACAATTCAAGATTAAATATCAGTCTTTTGGGTATAATACCATTCTTTCATGGATATAAGATTTATCTCGAATACTCTTACGCATACATATTTTATGTTTTGTATAACTGGCAGCATATTTTCACAGATTATTTTGGGTAGGGTTCCTTTTGATATTAGTGAGTGAAAATACTCTGCAAAGCTTTAATATGAACTTCTATTCACTTTAGGTAATGACATAATTATGAAAAATGTAATTATCTTGTATGGTAGTTTCTATTTTAACAGACTTTCGATGTTACTCATAAAAACAAACTTATTGGCCCAAGTTGCTTATCCATTATATTTATGTGTAGTAGAAATTCTTGTCTTTCATTTTCCCTTTGGACATAATTCATTCAGGAAATATTTATTTAATGATCATTATGTCACAGTGTTTTTAATACCTTTTAAAATTCAGGCTAATGAGAATCTCACAATTGGAAAGCTGCCCTAAAAAACAATAGGAATATAGTTTATACACTTTTAACATCATCTTCAACTTTCCAATCCTCAGTTCACTGCTGAGTTTCTGTATAGATGGGAAGACCCTCAGTGGCAAATGGTTTAGTAATCCCATAGAATGCTATTTGCCAAAGGTGTATCTTGATTAAATTATTTACTTGTTTTATGTCTCTATTTTCTCACTCATATAACGAGGATTATTACAGAACCAGTTATGTAGGATTCTAGGACACATGGAAAGTGCCTAGATCAGTGCTGACCATAATAAAGCTTAAAAATGTTAGTTTCATTATTATAAGTAATATAGTATAGATTTTATTATACTTATGACTATTGCGTTTTTATTTTTATAATAAGTGTATTTGCATAGTTAGAAAACAATTGTACAGATAGAAAACTATTTTGCAATTAAATGATATATTAAACTTTCAGAATTTAGAAACAACCAATTCAATAACCAACTTCTTTCCTGGACCTTGAATTTTCAGGCCAAGTTTAAGTCATCTAGGATTGTCAGTTCTACTCCAGGTATATTTTGTGGATCAACTTCAATGGAACCCTTTTCTGATTCAGGGCCAAGAAGTGTTTTAACACTAGGACTTGAAACTTTGGCAATATTTTCTGACAAACACTGAGCTAGATCCATATCTCCTTAAGTGCTTGTATCCAAGTCATTGGTTCTAATGCTAAAGGTTAGATACAGGCTATTAAACATTTAGCACCTGGTTCATTTGGCTACATGGACACTTTTATCTAGTTTCTGCTTTAACTCATTATTTATCAAGTCTTTTAGACTGCAGCATATACCAGTACTATTTAATTCCATTTTGCTTTTTTTACATTGAAGATGGATTGTCCTTTCTTGAAGAATAACTGTGTTTTATTGTGCTTTCTGTTTTGTGGGAGTATCTATTAAGTGTAGTTGTGGCTGGTTTTAGCAATATCTAGGTGACAAGAAAGACACTTTCTATTAGCATTGTATTAAATAAAGTAGGTAGTAATATGCTTGGAATGTGAAACTATATATCATCAAAACTAGCATTATATATATTCTGTATTTCTCACAATCAGTGACAGTACAGAAAAACAGTGCTCATTTATTATTCTTTTCTTCTTTGAGTGCTTTGCACTTATATATATTGGTTGAGTAGTATGTGGTGTAAAAGTGTATATTTCTCTGGGATGGCTTGATAGCCTTTAAGTTTGTTATATCCTTTTTGTTGTAGTGAATGAGAGTGTCAAATCTAGGAATTAATGCTCTTACTGAACTGAGCTATGAAATCTTGTGTGTCTTAATGGATTTTTTACACCCGCTCTTCCAAATGTATTCCATTTTATTTCACTGTGTTGGGTTAAAGAAAGCTAGTTGAGTTGAAAACCAAGCAGCAGTTCAGTTCTACGTTAGCAGGCTTGTTGCATTAACAGTTTTCTGAGAAACATCTTCCAAATCTTTAAAAGTCACTCTATTTAGATGCCAAAATTTTAGATGCATGCATTATTTTCTAGTGTAGGAATACTTTATTAATCACTTGTTTAAAAACTTGCTTCTTTCCTCCCAAAGACTTACTAATTATTTTCAGTCTAATGATGGGTAAGTTTCCTCTGCAACTCTATGAATGACTTTTGAATCAGTGGAGAATAAACAGAAAGAATAAACTCAGAATTCTGATTTCATGCAAGAAGTTGCAGTAATAAAACAGAAGATACAAATTTTGGAGTGCAGGAAGTTTGGATGCTGTGAAGGACATAAAGTTGAAATAGTACTGTGTCTGAATTTGATCGTTTTTATAATGTTTTGACTTCAGTTTTTTTCTGCTATCCTTTCTACAGCTTCTTGGGGGTCGTCAGTCTTTATACCAACAATGAAGATGAACAACTGAATGGCATTAACAAGTCTTATTTGGCAAAGTTCTTTCTCCTTTGGAGCTTAGAATGCTAGAACTCAAAATGTGTGTGTGTGTATGCCTTAGTTAAAGAGAAAATGATTCACTTGAGAAAAACATATGGTTGAAATTATCATCAAGAATTGTATATTCTATTGTCATAAAATATTAGCTAGCATTAAGCATCTCAAATGATATCCTCTTATTCTTCAACAGTACCCTTTTTGATTAGGAAAATAAACAAGTAATTCCAGGAATTTTATAAAAAGTAAAGTGAAAAAATCACCCATGGCTACCAAAAAATCATGATTCATTTCCTTGCAGTTCTTTTTCTTTATGCATATATAGATAACAAACATTATTTTTAAAAGTTATAATCCTGCTCTATAGATGGGTCATATTCTGTTCATTTTTATACATTTAATTAAATGTATACATTTAATAAAAATAGATCCATTGACATATATATTTTAATGTCTATTTGGTATTAGAACCTAGTTCTACAAGCAAAAGGTAGTATACCTATGTATGAATGAATCTAATATTTCTTTCTTCTTTTTTTTTTTTTAAGGAAAGGTGCAGGCATGAATGAAGGTGAGTAGGCAGGCAGGCAGGAAGAGAGAGGAGGAGGAAGCATTTTATTTCATTTAATTGATTTAGTTGTTCATCTTGGTTGTTTCCCTGCCCTTGAGTCACAAACCTATGTCCTTGGGATATGTGTGGACTGCATTCATCTAGGGGCAGTGAATTTGTCCTTTCGGCTGCCAGGGAACACCAAGCCTGATGTTTTTTAATCCATATTAAATTTCCCTAGGAATACAGGAATATGTTTTATGTCTTTACTTGCTGAGTTACCTTTTATTGATTTAACGCTTTTATGTTCATGAATATTTTCAAAATTAAAGAAACGGAGTCATTTGACTTAAGTTAGCACTTTTCTGGGGAACAAGTAATATCTATCGGTTTGATAAACTGACAAATTTAGAGTGGTAAGGTGATCACATACGCCAGTTCTGCAGAATATGCACTTTTACATTGTGTAAAAGAACACATATTATATATTCTTGTTTCAGAAGATGGCAAAATGAAGAGAAATTTTAAATTAAATCAATTTTTAAATATATATAATTTATTGGTAATATTGGGTAATGCCATTAAATTATACACTTGGTGTAATTAGGTTAAAAAAAAGTATCAAATACCTGCTGGATATTAGGATTGGCTTTTGGTATTTTTGAAGACTTAAAGCAACTTGGAAATATATAAAGTATAACACTTCTTTTGAATGAACTTCAGGGTATTTGAATGAACTGTTAGAACTTGGTAGCCACAATCCTGCAAGGTATGCATTCATGTTCGTTCTTTAAGTAGTAAGAGGCTACAACATTAGAAGTCTTACCTATGCATAAGAATAATTTTACTCACAGGATTTCTAAGTCACTCCAACAGATCAGTAACTACTTTATAAGTTCTAAGGGTCATGGTGAATCTCTAGTTGCTGGCTTGAATCTAGATGCCCTGTGCTTACCATCTGTGCTTTTATCATTTGTTTCTACGAGGGAGTGTTTCATAACACCTAATTAACTTACAAGGTTGTATTTTGCACTTTCCAAAACCAAAATATATGAATTCTTTTATGCTGAGCTAGTGTTATTTGCAAGCTTATTCTCCAATTATTATTTTTTTTTAGTTGCATTCCCTGGCATTATGGCCTTGTAATATTGAATGACCTTTTGCTGTTAGTCTCCACACTTTCTTTTCTTTTCATTGTACACTAGGTATAGGTCCCTCCTTTAGTATGAAAGTGTCTTTCACTCTTTCTTCCTTTTTGACATATCCTATTGACCCCTTAGCTTTACTGAAATGAAAATGAAATACAATATTTTGTTGTTTAAGGTGTACAGCATGCTGATTTGCTACTTATACCTTGGAAGATGATTGCAACTATAGCATTAGCTAACACCATCATGTCATATAACTGTCATTCCTTATTTTAAGGGGGCAACCTTTTAATACCTAGTACAATATTGTTATCTAAATCACAATGCTGTACATTAGAGCCCCAGAATTTATTTATCTAATAGCTGGAACATTGTAGTCTTTGACCATTATCTCCCCATTTCTACATCCCCTAGTCCCTGATAACCACTATTCTATTCTGTTTTGATGAACATGCCTTTTATAGATTCCACATCTAAGAGATATTATATAGTATTTGTCTTTCTCTGATTTGTCTCATTTAACACAATGCCATCAAAATCCATGCATATAGTCACAAATGGCAAATTTTCCTTCTTTATCATAGCTGAATAATAATAGATTGTGTGCATGTATATGTATATGCATGCGTGTATTTATGTGTGTATGTATATATGTAAACATACCTAGCACATATTCTGTGCCCATTCCTCTGCTGATAGATACTAAGGTTGTTTTTATATCTTAGCTAGTGTGATTAATGTTACAATGAACATGGGAGCATCTAAGCTAATATAGCTTAGATGGTCCTGTTTTCATTTTCTTTGGAAGTGGGATTTTCCAGAATTGGAATTGTCAGGTCATGTAATTACTTTTAATTTTCACCTTGTATACTAGAATGGGCTCTTTGAGAGTGGGCACCGAGTCTTACTTCTGTCTTCTCAGTCCCCACTGCAGTGGCTAGTACCATATTAAGAACTCAATAAATAAGAATTTTCCAAGTGAAAGTGAAATTCATGAATGACTCAGAGACATTGGAGATCCATTAAGGTATAGTTATTGATTGAAATTTAGTTTCACTTAAATTTACATTGTATTTTTTGAGTGGTTACCACCCTACAACTTAAGGAAAGACATAGAAATATGAATGATGAGAATTTTTTGTTTAAGATGATCATAGTAGTCTTTATGTATTTGTGACTTATGTAATAGAGGGGTTATTTAGCATATTATCATGAGGCAGACATTAATGTAATAACATTGAAGGTTGTTCAGCAGACACCTACACAGAAGGAAAATAAGGGTAATGTTAACTCAACTAAGGGACAAATTAAAATAAGGTTATAAATGAAGCTGTTAGAATTGTAAACCATCACACACAGATGTATGCATATGCATTTATTTGCTTATGTATTTATATTTAAATGGTGGGCTAGGTGGTGTGAGATCATAACTTAGCTGACTTTGTATTCTGTTAATTGTTTGAAATATATTAGGCAAATGCTCACTGCTACGGCCTCCCTACAAACATACTATTAAGCACTTGCTTTTCAGAAAGTCATAGAATGTGGAGTGACTGCTTTTTCCAGATGGGCAAGGTCCTGTGATGGCGTAGCTTAAGTTCAGGAAGCATCTAGCTTTACTAGTAGGTATTTGCTAAGGTGAGATTCCAGGGAATTCCATATTGCTATGTCTGCTTTTAGTTTTTTAAAGGTCCCTTAAAAATATACTTAACAGTTATTGCCTATTGTATGACCATTATTACAATATTAATTTTACTTATATTCACTAACCTTGTGTCAAGGTGGTTAATTAGATTAAATCAACTTTGTTGACTGTAATAGTACATAGCTTCATAATACCTTACAGGATGTTCATGAGTTCAGGGTTGATTTACCAGTTAATCTTAGTTCAATGCTTATTCAGCAGTTAAACTTAGATTGCTATTTCTACCATATTGTAATCATTTGTCATTAAGTCCTACTTACAGAAGAGAAAACATGAGTTAAATACAATGTAAGAATTTAGTATGGAAATATAGGATATAGACCAGGTCACCAGAATAGCGAGTGATTTAACTATTCAATGTGTTGTTTCTTTTTCTTTCAGTCAGAGTAACAAAAACCTTGAACATAGTGGAATTCACAATTTATTTCTAATTTCTCATCATTTAGTAAAATTACATGTGTTGTCTAATTTCTGCTACAGGGAATACAGGTAGAGTATTTCTGTGTTTATCTCCATAAAAAAAAATCAGAATTTCTAGACCTCACTCCTAAGCAACAAAAATCCTGAGCACTATGAATCCTAATACTATTTAGTCAGATTCCTTGATAAATTCTGGCTCAAATTTGAGATCTTGAGAAAATAACTTAATCTCTCTCCCGAAGAGACTGTTAGGGAGACAATACTCTCTCATAGGTTTCTTTTGAGGGTGAAATTAAATACTCCATATAAAACATTTAGAAAACTATCAGACAGGATGAAATTATGTGTAACACACACATATGTAGGTTATTGTCATTTATTAACATAGATTTTAAAATACATAATAAATTATATTTCTCTGTATTATTAATTCAGAGTACCAGATTTCTTCTCCTTTTCCTTTCGAGGAAATTTTTAGCAATATCTTTTCAAGTTTGAAAACTTCACATTATTATTAGTGAAATTAACAAAAAGATAAACCTAAGTATAAAAATAGTTGTAACACATTAAAATATTTTTACTCTAGTTGATTCTTCATCATTTGGATAAAATGTACTCTGTCAGACCTATTGCTGATCACTAGTGAGTTTTGACACCATTAAAATAAATACTAATATTCAGCAATTATTGTCTTAAATTATGGGGTATATTTGGTCAAAGTACCTCTTATTCATATTCTATGTTTGTATTTCTGATGAAGGCTTTTAGCTTTGATTTTCAGCAGTTTTTTTTTTTTTTTTTTTTTTTTTTTACAGGAGAACAAATTGTCACAGAGCCAGGTGGACTCAAACATTGCTCAGAGTTTGGGTATTTGGCCAAAATATCAGGCTATATTTTGAATTCAA